>LPNX010347034.1:4205-19205 GCA_001517045.1 Pseudotsuga menziesii
CTGCAACAAATTAAGAAAACAACTAAGTCCATTAGCCTTTTTCATTTATTATAATCAATTCTTTTATGAAACTTAATTTAGACTACTTATTTTCCAATACAACATATAACCAATGTCATGGTGTTTAATGCCATATAGCTTCAATTCTATCAAACACTTGAACTGCAAAAGCAAGCTGCTTTTGTTTTGAAAATAGGTGCAATGAGATACATATTATGAGCACATGGAAAATATCAATAGGTCAACCCTAAACATTTATGCTAAGTTAAGGGATGAACTCCAAGAATCTTCTAGATGGAAAATGGGAAGTTGTAATAATAGATTTAGTTATAGTATTGTTGAGAATATAAAAGCAATTTGATTTGTAGAAGGCACAAATACTGTTTTTTATCAAATAAATACTCAAATAATGAATGGTGGGTGGGATTTCTATATTCTTTTTACCTTGATGTACGAAACCCCAAATCCCACTTCAACAATGAGCTTCATATACCTTCCAAACATTTGATTGATTGAACAACAAATGGTGAATAGAGTTAGCTATCTTCTTGTTGCTATTTGTGAATAGAGTAAATTCAATGAAATGTGCTTTCTCTCTTGGGCTTCACAACAGAGGCATAAGAGAAGGCTAAAATAAAGGTTAATAAAAAAATAAAAATAAAAAGGAAGAAAGAATGCAGAGTAATGAGGTCTGCGGTGCACGCTCCTGTAAGCACATCATCAACCTCCACCATTCGAATGATAACATGATGATATTTACATTACAACAATTATTTCATACCAACACACAACATTCAGCTTAAACTTTTGGAATTATTTTCTCGAGACATTAGGGACACAACTACATTTATATATGGTTTATAATCTATATTCTCATGAGAGGGTGCATCAAATAATCCATATCCATAGTCTCATGTATAGATATGAACAAAAGCCTTACATCTTCTATCAATAAAGCCTTACATGATTAGATATGAACATCGTACTGTTTTGAATTATTTTAGCATATAATGTTATATTTGAGTCAAATTAATGAACGAGAAAAGTATATATGAAGTTGTGTTTGATTATATATACTACAGTCTAATAACTTGAATTAATATAATAACAAAGAATGTTGGTGTACTTAAGTCAATATTACAAAATACAAAAGTATTCAAAGTTGTGTTTAGTTAGATATGTAACACTAATAACCTGAATTAATACAACAGACAAAGCTGTATTTAAGTCAAAGTGACTAAATGGAATTGCACAAAATCTTTATTTGACTGAAAATTGAGGGAATGGAAGATAAAGTTTGACCAAATATGATAAGACTTCAAGGAAACGTAACAGAACGGTTCTGTAGTAGATTGAATCAGATTCCATAAGAGATGGAGCACGTTATCTTTATAAACTCAAATTTATTTTTTAATTTTTAATTTGTGGAAAAAGAGACGATGCTGAATTTGACTCTTCCACACCACTATGATGATTGAATAGCTCAAACAAATTCTTACTGAGAACTATATTTGTAGTTCGAAATGAAGAAAAACGTTACTGAATTTGTTGCCTACCATATGCAATGTCAACAGAACAAACTATTTAATAATCAACATGGAGGAGGCAACTTGTTACAGTGTTCAGCACCAAAAATGAGAAGTTGTAATAAATTATAAGATTGTTGAAAATATAGAGAGAACGTGATTTCATCCAATTGATAAAGGTTTTTCATTGCTGTACAAATAAAGTCATGAACAGGACTATAAATAGGTTTTTCATTGCTGTACAAATAAAATCATTAACAAGACTATAAATAGAGTGTTCATATCTGCATAATTTTTGATAAAAGAAAAAGTCAACTACGACTATGCTAATTACCTATTACAAAGTATTACTTATGTGGCTATGGCTATGCTAGTTATGAAGTATTGATAAGAAGGATATATGCTAATATTAGTTTGGTTTTATGAGCTCGAAGAGAACAAAATAATTCCTGCACTTGCTCCTGAAGGGATTTAATATATACAATTGCTTCCCACAAGACAGATGCAGTGTCCATCTGCAACAAATGTATTCATTAAAATCAACCCTAATGATCTTAAAGCCACAATTAAATTACAAGTAATGGAAAGACATTTTCAGTGCTGGCGATCTAATGAATATTATCAAAAGTTATACCTTTCCAAAAGGCGAAACCAGTTGCTGTAACGCTGTAATTCGATACCCGAGTTTTTCTTTCCGTACCTGTAAATGGAGCCAAAAATTTAGGTCGCTTGAGGAATATAGGGCAAGATGAGTTCCCTAAACACTTGATTCTTTAATGGGGTTTTTTCCAGGGCTTACCTTGAAAGTGGGAAGAGTAGAATTACAATTCTCAAGACGGGGCCTTTTGAAGATTGAATCTGATGAACTGCTATCAGGGCTGCTTCTCTTTGCGTCATTTATTGCATCTCGAGCTTCATCCAAATAGGGCTTCATGCCAAAAGACCAGTTCATATAACTCATAAGAAGACATCAAAGAAAACTGCCAATACAACATCGCCTAGGTTTTCAGAAACAATATTAATGAAGCCCAAGATTTTCAAAAGGACTTACCATATTAAGAGATTGGGCTGTGTTATTAATCTGTTTTCCTTCCTGCAGGAATTGTGCCGGGTGATATTGTAAAGGTGCGGCACGATCGGTAGAATTCGAGGGCTGCTTTATCTTTTCTGGTGTGGAAGACATCGAGTTCCACAGTGGGATGTTTCTGTTGTTAGTCAAGAGCCTCGATGTCAGTTGCTTCAAGGGAGAAGAGGGCAGAATTCGAGAGAGCACAGCAGGAAACCTGGACAATAGGTTATCGGGATTCGGAAGGACACCTCTTCCAAGATGGTTTTACACCATCGGCTCCTCGGCTAACAGACTCTAACGATTCCACCACCAAATTCCTCGGCGGCTAACAGAATCATCGCGCGATCTGCGCTATCTCTTCCATGTGCTGGCCGGCGGCTAACGACTCCTCAGGTGCGCGCGATCTCATCTTTAGGAGGTTAACAAACTCCTAACTCTACGGTGTTAAAAGATCAGACGAACGGGAAGATCTTGAGCCTCCACTTGGCGGGATTTGCTCGATCTTGATGATCCGCTCAAGCAACTCCATCCCCCCAAAATACCACTGATAGACGCCTATCAGCGTAAATATGTGTCCCCATAACTATTCCAAAAACATGTTAAAAGCCGCCTTCACATTTGTTTTGTTTTTTTAAATTTTTTTTAACTAACAATCGTCCAATCCCCAAGTAGTATACACTTGTGACACAGTCTAGTCAGAGGTTAATGAGTAACCTTATTGTCCCTTAACTTTACAAAGATTATTTGCCTCAAAGAGATAACACATATTTTTGACCATTCATAATGGGTTAATGTCCCTTAACTTTACAAAGATTATTTGCCTCAAAGAGATAACACATATTCTTGACCATTCATAATGGGTTAATGAGTAACCTCATTGTCACTTAACTTTACAAAGATTATTTTCCTTAAAGAGATAAAACATATTCTTAACCATTCAGCTGGATGGAACGGTACCTAAGATAACTCTATTTTTATTAAAATGAAATTGTCACACAACTTTACGAAGATTATTTTCCTCTAGAAGAGGCAAAAATTACTTCCTTAACCCATCACTCCTCACCTTGACTTCAAAAATTACATTTTTCTTTAAAGTCATTATCCCTTAATAACTTGAATTAAGAAATTACATTTATAGAGTTATTGAGTTATTAACCCTTACGAAGTTATATTTTGAGTTTTATTCTATTTTTTTGGATTTGAATTTAAGGCATTTTTTAAAGAGGAAACACCTGTTTTTAACTATTAAGGTTAATATATTTTTATTCTTAATTTGCTTAAGTCATTTAATTATTTTTTGGTTAAAATGGAAGCAAGAAAAACACTTGTAACTAGATATTATTATTATTAATTATATAGTAAAAGCTTTCTCTATTGAGTCACAAATCTCGTAAGAAATCTATAACAATCTTAGACATGAAATGAGTTCTACCGTGGTTCAATATATGCATAGTGGAATAGTGGTATTAGATTTTTAATGCCAAATTCTAAATCCACTTATAGTCTATAATATTCTATAATGCTACGAAATATGAGTAGATAGAATTTTGCTACAAAACTATACAACTCAAATAACTTATGGTTTAAAAGAACAAAATTGTACACTTTATGTGAAGGGACGTGGGTGTGGGATCTAGTCCATATTATTGATTGCTGATTCAATGGAACCATGGTTGTTTGGTTAAAATTCAACCATTCCATGCAAACTAAGGTTGGTCCAAAGTAAAGACAAAGCCATGCCGCATCATAAATAAGGCACTTAGGTGGACCTTTGAGGAGAAGGAAGAGGTCACATTATATCTCTTGCTAGAGAATTGGAGTTTTGTGTTTTAAGAAAATCTAAGCTAAGTTGGTTTGATGAATTCATTAAGTATTAATAAAAAATTTCAAACTTAGAGAAGGAAACAACAAAGTGAAAATTTAGAAAATGTGTTCTAAAGATGGAAAATATTATCAAGGATTCACGTCAAAATGAGCAAACTGAGTGACCATGGCTTGGGTGCGACCGTTGTTTAGCTTGGCGCAAACAACAACAATGTTTGAGATTGTAATAGAGATTGTTGATCCACCATCCAATCCCTTATAACATGTTTTTTGGAGTGAGACTCTTGACCTACCCTAACACAAGTTGTCTCTTCTCCTATGATATATCCTTGCATGTAAATTGAGAGATTTTGAGCTTCTCATGCACTCTTATAAAAGAGCACATGTCCCCATGTTGGAGCTAGTTGTTACCCTTGATATTGCATGAGGATTACATGTATGATTCTTATCACACAATTTAGATATTTACAAGTTGGTTACTTCTGAAGGATGCAACTTACATTGGATTGGAGGATACCTATTTCTCCTTGGTGATATGTTGTCAAGACCAGGTTCTCTCTTCATGATTTCATATTGGTGGATGATGGATCAGATGCTACACGTATATGAAGGTAATGCTTGGTGTTCTGCTTGAAATATTATTCACCATATCTGAATGTTATTACTCCTTATCCATTGTCATGTTATAGTACAAAGACATGTATGGTTGTTACTTGGTGGACAGTTTAGGTGGTGAGCCTAGCATATGTGGCCTTATTCCCATATTTATATCATGATTGTTAATTTGATTTTATGGTTGGATATCTCTGAGTGTGAATACCCTAGAATATATTGGAGTATTTCATACATATGTTACTTTATCAAGACATGGGCCATGATCCTATGTTGCATGCTCATGTGGTCTTGACAATTTTTTGATGGGTGAATTGCTTGAACGCCCTACAAAATTTGTTGAACACACTAGGGACAGTAAGAAGAGGGGAAAAGGGGGGGTGGCTGAATAAATTTCCTATGCTTTTTCCTATTTTTCTTTCTATCTTAATTTATTCAAACACATTCACTAAACCACGTGGTTATCTTCTACCCTTGGTCAGTGATAAACGCCGATTATCTTCTTCCCCCAAACAATGGTTTCCCAATGTTGATTCTATGACCACGAGAAATGGTTTCCCACTACTAATTTTATGCCCACGAGCAATGGTTTCCCACTTCTAATTCTCCTCCCATAAGCAATGGTTTCCCACTGCTAATTTTCTTCACTGTTATTCTTCTCTTCCCACGAGCAATTGTTTACCAAGTGCTGCTAATTCTCTTCCTACGAGCAATGGCTACCCACTGCTAATTCCCTTCCCACTAGAAATGGTTTCCCATTGATATTCTTATCTACCCACGAGAAATGATTTCCCACTGCTATTCTTATCTTCCCATGATATGTGATTGAACATTGATGATTGTATGTCCTTTGGTCATTTCTAATATGAACCCCTACCAATGCTTTTGTATTGCTACGATTTATATTTGTCTTCTCTTATATAATTTAATATCCAGAACATGATGTGGATCTATATATCACAGTTCATTATGCATATTGAGCTAGCATGTGTCAATGGTTTCAATTCATTTTACATCATATACATCTATCCAATCCTCTCTAGCACATTCCTTGTAGATGCCACATCTCAAACACAAATTTTGTTGATTTACATTTGCATATTGCAAACATCTCCCTTGCATAAATTATTAAACACATATTCTTATAGTCATTGAACCCTATGTTTCTTGTGACCAAATCGTATATAGGATGAAGCCTCATCACATACTCTACCTTGCAATTTCTACCAAAATTTAGCCCTTCTTCAAACACATGCATGTGGTCTTCAATGATCTCAAGAGTCTTGCTATCTCAAGGATTTGGGATTTTACTGTTGAACGTGTCAAAGTGCATCTCAATATTTCAACATTGAAGGAGTATGATTCTAGCAACCCTATTGATGATCCCTAGATACACAACATGAAGGCTTATCTCAGAGTAATGGTCATATTCTTGTCATCTTCACATTCACACTTCAACCAATGCATGAGCCTGTATTTATGTGCTCAAACACACCATATGAATCAAAGAACCAACATTATACTCATAAAAATTTATTTCCGAATAGTGTGATCTCAGACATCCATGATCTTCAGCGAGTAGGAGAGCCTACTGATCTCTACCATCTACAATTTGAATCAGAAGAGATGTTCACGCAATTACAATAAAAAATCCATAATTGCTCATTATATCAAGCCAAAAATGTATCTTTTGCCGATTTCATCTTCGATCTAAATTCCGTTCCTCAGATCTCATTTCCTACTTCGCTCCTTCATTTTGATGTACATTCATCAGAGGCATTCCAGAAAAAACAACATGCAAAAACAAGAAAATGTTACAGGAAACGTTTACCGAGTCAACATTTATACCACAAAAGATAAGTTCATAAATATTAAACCCCCCCCAAGGGGATGGTCTATTACAGGGGCCGTGATCTACCCCTCCTAAAGCCGACAATAATCAAATCGCAGCAAGGAAAAGGCTTACACTTGCAGCGTTTGAAATAGCAAAGATATCCTCTTGCAGAAATTTCTTACCCCTTTAATAAAGAGAATCGAAGGATAACACTAAACATATGGTGAGAGCTAAATCCATATAAGTATTCAAACAAAAATATCCATTTGTTTAAAGGGGTCGTTGGTAGAGTATAGTTCCATAACGCATGCCGTGGACTTATAGCTGGGGCGACATAGTCCAGATCCAAAGGATTGAAAAACGTAGCAGGTTAGATCCATATTCTTTCAGATCTATAATGCGGGAACACATGCAGTTTAAAACCCTAGCAATAAATAGATAAACTAAGAACTGGCCCGAAATGTGCATGTAAAACTTGCGGTGCTATAGGATCGTCGATTCGACAGAAGGGACGGTACCCACCGCTATAAGCAGAGAAACATTCCCGGGGCATTCTGGATTTTAGAACACCAAAATAAAAAACCCACAGGTTTTTGACTAAGGCTAATGGGATTTAGGCCCAACGCTCCACCACCAAGGCTATGTACACGCTGGCTTGGGAAAAACGATGTGGTTCAGCTCATCGCGGCAAAAAAAATACACATGCAGGCTGTGGATAAAAATTAAAAAGGAGGTTTAGATCCAAGTTTTTTCTTAGCAGGGAAATATCTTGGGCTCCCTAACTAAGAGAACTCAGTACACGCAAGCCCTTCAAAACGCATACAAGATTACCTATATTAGAAAAACAAAACTCATGGATTTTAGGAGCCATACCTCTTATGGGTGAGAAGAGAAATGCATCCTGACCCAGCTTGCGAAAGAGCCAGAGAACCTCATTCAACTCTCCCATATGTGCATTTCCACCTGCACCTCCTTTGCTAATTGCCCCCTATAGAGATCGACTTCCCTTCGAAAATTAGCAGAACTCTCTACATTCCACTCCCCCTCTTCCTAGGATTATAACCTAGTTAAATAACCCTAAAATAGATTCCCCCTACGAGGAAGCGACATAATATCTTTCCTCATGACACTCTTCTCCACGAAGGAAAGAGCAAGAGTGCTGTTCCTTTATTCGCTCCTCCCATGAAGGAGAGGAATCGTTACTTTCCTTTCTTTGCCTTTCCTTACAAAGGAAAGAAATAATTTCCCTCTTTTACTCGCTCTTTCCCCTAAAGGAAAGGAAATAATTACTTTCTTTATTCGTTCTTTCCCATGAAGGGAAGGGATATTCCTCCCTTTATCCATAATCACCATAAACCAAAATAGGCTTTTTGCATTCTTGATAGTAATTAAATTTAATAAAGCACTTCTCTTAGGTAATTGTATTAGTCTTGTCAAATACCCGTGACCACTAGTTTGTAAGTATTGAGTTTTCTATAACTCGCTTGGTTATGCTAGTCAATAGGGAGTATGGCTGTACATTTTGTTATTACGAGAATATTATTTGTGAAGGGTAGTATTTTGTTCCTTCTAATTAAGTATGCGTCCAGTCCGTCAGTCTCCTAAGTTTAATACTTAGGCAATTAATATATATATATATATATCCAGGTCTCGCTTTTGGTGGGGCCTTGGCCTTGAGCTCCTCACCAGAAGACAAATACAACAATATTAGAATTTACAAAATATCTAGGGTTCTTGCGAGAGGGATGTTACAAATGGTTACCCACTGCTAATTCTCTTCCCACTAGAAATGGTTTCCCATTGCTATTCTTACATACCCACGAGAAATGATTTCCCACTGCTATTCTTATCTTCCCATGATATGTGATTGAACATTGATGATTGTATTTCCTTTGGTCATTTCTAATATGAACCCCTACCAATGCTTTTGTATTCCTACGATTTATATTTGCCTTCTCTTGTATAATTTAATATCCAGAACATGATGTGGATATATATATATATCATAGTTCTTTATGCATATTGAGCTAGCATGTGTCAATGGTTTCAATTCCTTTTACATCATATACATCTCTCCAATCCTTTCTAGCACATTCCTTGTAGAGGCCACACCTCAAACACAAATTTTGTTGATTTACATTTGCATATTGCAAACATCTCCCTTACATAAATGATTAAACACATATTCTTATAGTCATTGAACCCTATGTTTCTCGTGACCAAATCGTATATAGGTTGAAGCCTCATCACATACTCTACATTGCAATTTCTACCAAAATTTAGCCATTCTTCAAACACATGCATGTGGTCTTCAATGATCTCAAGAGTCTTGCTATCTCAAGGATTTGGGATTTTAGTGCTCAACGTGTCAAAGTGCATCTCAATACTTCAAAATCGAAGGAGTATGATTCTAGCAACCCTATTGATGATCCCTAGATACAGAACATGAAGGCTTATCTCAGAGTAATGGTCATATTCTTGTCGTCTTCACATTCACACTTCAACCAATGCCTGAGCTTGTATTTATGTGCTCAAACACACCATATGAATCGAAGAACCAACATTCTACTTGTAAAAATTTATTTCCAAGTAGTGTGATCTCAGACATCCGTGATATTCAGTGAGTAGGGGAGCCTACTCATCTCTACCATCTACAATTTGAGTCAGAAGAGACGTTCACACAATTCCAATAAAAAATCCATAATTGCTCATTATATCAAGCCAAAAATGTATCTTTTGCCGATTTCATCTTCGATCTAAATTCTGTTCCTCAGAGCTTATTTCCTACTTCACCCCTTCATTGCGATCTATATCTCACACCTTTTTTCACCTCTCCACTCTACAAATTGTTTCCTATTATACATGACCATTGCACCTTTAGATTACAAGGGAGTGGACCCAAATGTGATTTCCCAATGCACTTAATGTGTCAGCTCATTCATTCATGATGGAGTTCAAATGGTCCCAACATTAGCTCAACCTTACCACAAGATTCGAAGTGGACCTGTGTAGACTGCATCCCATTAGTTGTGATCATACTACCTATTAGCGGAACTTGTTGTTCTGGTAGATCAGTAACTATAAATTTTATGCGATTCTAGTAATTCCATAGTATATGTCACATATACAGCCATATTTACTCAAATCCATGTTTCAAGTGATCATCTTTACCTTAGGACAACAGGATTGACTCGGAGGGAATTCAATCTCATGACTGAAAGCATGAGATTGGATTCTTTGATCCTGGTGTCACGGTTATTGTTCCCGACTATAGGAACTCCAAATTCTAGTTTCTCCCTTCGTTTTATTTGTATAAGCATTGTTACATAAATTCCAACTTCCAATAGCTCCCTTCATTTCATTTTGGAGACATGGGTTTTTTTCAAAAAACACCATATTGAGAAATATGATCACATTTTATCCTGGTATTCTTTGATCCAATAGATACCGATGGGGGAATAAAGCAAATTTTCCCAAAATGATGAGTTTCTATATTTGGGGGATTTTTGTCTAAATTTGTAAAATTTGAATTCTCCATTCGGAGATACAATTTGATAACGTCTAATGGATTTCTTATGTATAAATACCATGTGTGTAATTTTTAAAGTGTTGGACAATAATATCAAAGGGGATTGTATAAGTGATTCTTCTCATGCCAAATAACTAGAAGCACTATCTAAAGGCAAACTATGAGCAGCTGCCATTTAAATGTAAGACCTTCCATGGTTATGGGAGTTTCATACAAAACAGTAAGAAGAATGTAACACATGTTCACACGCTAGTCTATGTAGAGGCTAATCTACAAAGGGGATGGCATAATCCATTTTTCTCATGTCAAATAACTAGAAGCACTATCTAAAGACGAACTATGAGCAATTGTCATTTAAATGTAAGACCTTCCATGGTTATGAGAATTTCATACAAAACTATAGGAAGAATGTAACCCAAGTTCACACACTAGTCTTGCTCCCAAGAAGAAAAATGGTAGCAAGTTAAGAACAATATGAGTTCAAAGAAATCGATACAAACATGGGAAAGACCATTTGTCTCTTAGAAAGAAACATCACTATAGTTGGGGGGCTGTTGCACAATCATGGACTCCTTTAAGGACACTTTAGATGCCACATAATACTGGAATAAACAGAAAACTTTGATTTTAGGTGACAATTAGGGGTACTTCCCTAAATTATTTGAAGATGAAGTAAAAAGAGAAAAGATAGGTAATTGAATTAGATTTCATAATATATAGGGTTTATGCAGAGAAAATGTGTGCAAATGACTATAAAATTATTTTCCGTGAAAGTGGGTTTTCAAATTTTCAGCACATCTTAACATATATGTTTGTGCGGGTGTAGCAATATATGAGGTAAATGATGTCCATTTGGGATAAAATCTTTCAGACATATAAAGGACATATGGGCCTAGTGCAACACTATTTATTCAGAATTTTTCATGAATTATTTTTTTTATTATTAATTGTTGAAGTCAGAAAAGCTTGAAATTAAAATGTTATGTGTGGGTGCAACACTTTAGGGGCAAAAATTAATGAAATCCTTGATTTCTTAATATAAGATCACAGAGCTTGATCTTGTCTAGTGCACCATATAGTTTTTATGGGAAATGGTGATGGAAATCAAAAGTTATATAACAAACAATCGATGTATGTATTCTCAAAAACTAACGTGTGTCATTTAGAAAAATAATTATAAATAAATAAAACATAGTTTTGAAGGGAAAAATTATATATTCAGAATCATCATTTCATACTCTATAATATCGTACATTTTCATAAAAAAATATTGTGTATGTCATATCAAAACAGGGGATCTAATCTGAGCATATTGATAGAGTTCTAAAAGACAAGCAATAGCCCTGGTTGATTTGTCCTAGCCAATAGGTTCGGTATTCTGAAGCTGCTTCCAAACCTAATGCCAAACCTTAATCCCGCCAATTATTTAAATTTTCAAATAACGCATATGCGATATAACGCATATGTGATATAGCTTATCCATATCGCATATGCGATATATCGCATGTGCGTTATATCGCATATGCGTTAATAGAACATATGAGAAATGCATTGACCATGGGGAGACATGTCAAATATTAGAGAGATATATTGAGCATATTACCATCACATTACATGTTAAATCATCTAATCATCCTTAGTGAACCCATAAAGTAAAATATGCATATAAAAGTCGGAATCCATTTAGTTCAACCACTACTTTTGTGTGTTGGTAAGTAATTGAATAACCTATGTTTTCTTTCTAAATATTGTGCATCTATATCGATTTAATGACTTTCTTGGTATTACGAATTCATGGAGGTGCATGGGGTAAAGGTATACCTTCCTTCTCAATGATTTTTTTCTTCAAAGATGCAATCAACATCAAACCCTCCTTAGTTGTTTCTACCCATCCACTTAGTGCTTATATTATTGAGAAATAAAGTTCCAATGTTGAAAGTATCAAAACACGAATTCTTTGATCTACTCTCGCACTAAGGATCTAATGTGTCAATATGTTGATTTGATAGTTTATTTCCTTCTATCCATGAGTTGTACCATTGCATTTACTCTATTTGGATAACAAACGACAAAGTATATATATTCTCAAAATCTCTCTTAGTTTTTCATTTTATAAACATTGCTAAGTTTTATGAGAAAGATTTAGTGGACGGGGGACAAATTTGGGGGTAGAGCATTACTCCCTTGTTCCCAAAAATCATCCCTATTATGATGAATTTCACCTTGATGCTAGTTTTATTTTGCCTCCCAATTTTGATTCCAAAGAAAAAACATATATTTAATATTCGAGTGTAGAAAAAAAAATACATTATGTAGTTGCTAAGGAACATTGATCTACGGTTCATGGCTTGATAGATCTAATAGAAAATATCATAGGTGAGGCTAGGAGAGCCTCACCTCTCAATGGAGAAACCCAAAATAACACTTAGACCTAAAACCACACCCAAAACCCAAACAGAAAGAGAGAGACACAAGACTTGCACAAGAAAAGTTATCTTCATTAGGAGGCCAGGTGCCTTTCTATAACCATTACAAAGGGACCTCATTGATGAGGAAAAAACAAGCATAATAAATGCTACTCATTATTTATACTAATATATCTACATAATACATTGCCCAATATGTAATGGGGAGTGTGGGCCTCACATACAGCCCATTCCTCCAGATTTAAGTGGAAAGCCTCCCTTCTTTCCTGCCTCCCTGTTGATGTTGGAAGCCATGCTTGCAAAGAGGAGAAGCCAAAAACTAGAAGAGGTGCCGAGTTTTGTTGAAACTAGATGATAATGATGATGTAGATGGTGTAATATGTGAGCACATAGGGATGCCCGTACAATTGTTGGTGTACATCTTGTTGTAAATACACTAGAGGGAGAGATTTGTATTGTTTTAGATCTGTGAACTTCCTCCCTTGCAAGATGCGAGCATGTGGAGATGTCCATACAGTTGTTATTCGTCATCTTGTTGTAAATAAAATGGAAGGAGAAATCTGTATTATTTTAGATCTATGAACCTCCTCTCTTGCTGGTGGATATTTGCACCGTTGGGGATAGGAGAACTGTGTATCCACTCACAAATGGATTGATATTGAAACCCTCAGAAGGGTGTGATATGGATTAATACAAAAATCTTGAAGCTACCTTGAACCCTAGGAAGGCCTTTTGTGCAAACACAACTATGTCATGTATGGACTTGGGCGAATAGAAAATATGGAACAAAACTAAGTAAAGTGTTGTAGAGTACTACAAAAATGGAACTGAAAGAGAACCAATCTGAAAGAGAACTAATACTGTGGCAAAGTAAAACTGAAATAATATAAAACCAGAGTTGATCTAAAAAACTACTTGCACCAGTGAGTTGATCTATGTGCGTTATATTGCATATGCGATACATAGAATTACATTTAGACCTAATTTATGTGTTATGGCTTCTAGATTCACAATGTCACTAGCTACTTCAAAGTTGTATGGGTGGTGGGTTCCCACTATAGATTACTTCATGGAAGTTCTTTAATGTTGCTAGCATAATTGAACTAGGTAAATTCTAATGGTGCTATATAGGTAAATTTAAACTAACTTGTTTTTTTCCTAACGGATCATTGTTCACCACCCTCATCCTCCTCCTCCTCATCATAACCCTCATCCTCATCTTCATCATCATCATCATATAGTCATCATCCTCCTCCTCCTCATCATCATCATCATTGTTCATCAACATCATCATCACCATCACCCTCATCAGCTTCATCATCATCATCATCACCCTCATCCTCATCTTCATCATCATCATCATCACCCTCATCATCATCAGCATCATCATGGTCATCATCATCATCATCACCCTCATCCTCATCTTCATCATCATCATCATCACCCTCATCATCATCAGCATCATCATGGTCATCATCGTCATCATCATCATCATCAGATGTCATCGTGACCTCATCCTCATCATCCTCCTCCTCCTCCTCATCATCATCATCAGCACCACCCTCATCCTCATCAAATTCATCATGGTCATTATCCTCATCCTCATCATCATCATCGTCAACCTCATCATCATCATCACCCTCATCCTCATCATCATCATCATCATCCTCATCCTAATCATGATCATCATGGTCATCATCATCATCATCATCATCACCCTCATCCTCATCACCATCATCATCATCATCCTCATCATCACCCTTATCATCATCATCATCCTCATCATCCTCCTCATCATCACCATCATCCTCATCATCATCTTCATCGTCACCCTCATCCTCATCCTCATCGTCACCCTCATCAGCATTGTTCATCACCCTCATCCTCACCATCATCATCATCTTCATCGACAGCCTCATCCTCATCATCATCATCATATTCATCATCCTCCTCATCATCACCATCAACCTCATCATCATCTTCATCGTGACCCTCATCCTCATCATCATCATCACCCTCATCCTCATCATCATCAACCTCGATCCTCATCCTCATCGTTCATCGCCCTCATCCTCATCATCATCATCATCATCATCATCATCATCATTGTCATCATCATCATGGTCATCATCATCATCATTGTCATTCTCAACATCATCAGCATCCTCATCCTCATCATC
>LPNX010347034.1:21031-45223 GCA_001517045.1 Pseudotsuga menziesii
AAAGCTAAGAATAAGACTTGCAACCACTTAGTATAAGAAAGTTCTTCATGTTCAGTTACTATTTTAACTAAACAAAAACATTAAGGTTAAGAAAGTTCTTCATGTTCAGTCACTATTTTAACTAAACAAAAACATTAAGGTTATTTTAAGCCAATAAACCAATAGATTCCATAGATGTTTGTCTTAAAGTTCACTTTTAATTATGTGTAGGGACTTGTTTGAGATTTATTTTGATTCCAGTTATTTTATTTTCAAATAATTAAATTTATTTTATCTTCAAATAATTAGAGTTATTGTTCAAATAATTAAAGTTATTGTTGTATAAAATAACTATTTGATTATGTATATGTGCATGTATGTTTATGCATAATANAACAAAACTATATAAGCGTATATTTCCATGGATGTATGGATCATATTTTAAAATATATATATATAAAAGGATAAGGATGGGGAGATGGAAAAATGGATGTACATATTTTTTATTATGCAACCCAANAAAAGGATGGGGAGATGGAAAAATGGATGTACATATTTTTTCTTATGCAACCCAAATCACCAAATCTATCTAGATCTGATTCTAAAAGAAAAAGAAGATGTAAGCATACAACAATTAGAGGAAAAGGTAAGAATCCCGAGGTGGAAAAGGTACAACAACAAAAAAGATCACAATGTAAATTTAACACATTTTCATTGAGAACTAAATCGCATATGCGATATATCGTATATGAAATATATCACATATACGATATATCGCATATGCGATATGGAAAACCCTTTTCCTCCATAAAAAACCTACAATTCAATATCGCATATGCGATATATCGCAGGTGCGATTTATGTTTTATAGAAAATGTAGGGTGGCGTTGTGTTGGCCACCTTTAATGTATCAAAAGACATAATTCGTCTGAACCCGCTCACAGAGAATTGTTGGAGGCGCAAATTTTTATCATTACTTACATAATTGCATAGTTTTGTACAGTTTTGGGTGGATTTCAATGGGGAATGTACGTAATAGAGGAAGAAAGTCAGCAAGGAAGATGCTTACACTGGAAGAAGCAGAAAATAAAAAGCAAAAAAAAAGGGAAGATTCAAGAAATCGTCGGCATTCATTAGATGAGCAAATAGTTCCCATTCCCCCTCAAGAGATAGCTGACCTAGAGGCTAAGGAAGATAATGCAACCTTAAAAGAAGCTGGTTATACAGAAGTTGATATTATCCATCCATTAGTAGACGATCAATCTTCTGAACAGTTCAATAATTATGTTACCCCTGATGCAAATGTGACTCAGCAACAACCATGTTCGGTGGTTCAATCTCCTAATCGAAGTTGTGAGCCGGTAGTGGATGTAAACGTCACTCCAGCATTTCAAACGGCAAGAAATTTTGCATCAAAACGAAAGAGAACTCCTAAACGAATACAAGTGGATGAGAGCGGATTGACTTCCATGGAAGGTAAGGTGGCTAAATGCACTATCCTTCGTCATTCTTCTCAAATAATGAAACAATATTTTGATAACAAATCTGAAGCCGGTAAATGCCAACTGTTTTTAGCTTTGCTTAAATCTAGAAATATGGCAATTGTTAGAAGAAATTTAGGCATAACAACAATGAAGAATATGGAATCAAGTAATCACATTGTTAAATCTCTTGCTACTATATTCACATTGATTGGTAAAAAAACTCATTCAAAAGACTGTAATGTGGCTCGTCGTGTATTGGCTGAATCAATTGTATGTAGATCCACAAGGCAATGTCGTTTACTTAAATGCACATAAAAAATTGTTCCTTTACATCCAAAGACTCTTAAAAAATATTCAGTAAGAAGAGACAACCTTGATGTAGATGGAAAAATGGAAACATTATGGGCATTTAGCGGTAGACTGCCCCGCAAAGACATGAAGTTAGTCGAAGCAGTGAAGGGCCTAGTGCAAACGTTTTGGCATGATAACACTAGGCCTTCTTCTAACACGAAGGATGTGTTAAAACATTGTAGGGTTTCTCATCACACTGAACCTCATGTTAAGCATTATCTTGACATGACACAAACTCAACTGTTCGAGATGTTTAAAGTTTCCCATGTAGAGCTAAGGCTCGGGCAAAGATATTTTGAAAAATGCAAGCCTTGGTATGTTAGAATCAATACCATCCGAAACACTTGTTGTTGTAGATACCACATAGAGTTTGACCTATATTACCATACATTTGCACATATATGTCGTTTTTTGCATCCTAACCATGTGCAGGAATGCTCAAGTACAGTACCACCAATTTCATCCAGGTATTTCATCCATAGCCTCATGTGTCCGAGGCAAGATGGGCAGACACATTACTTAAAACAATGTGTAGACGGTTCTTGCAACAATTGCGGTGGGCTATCCTTATGGTCTGATTGCATCCATGAAAGTGAAGATCAAGCATTCGAGAATGCAATTGTTGAGAAGCAGAACTATCAGTATGACACATATCAGCTAAATGATGGGAAAGAAAGTAGGAAGATTAAATTGGTGACTTCACAGGTAAATTCTTGAATATTGACAAATTAATATTCACGTGTACACACACATTTTTTTATGTGCTTTATTGACATATTAATATTCATGTACCAGGTTCGAGTATGTGATTTTATTCCATAGTTCCGTGGAAAGATCCAACAGTACATTCAACATGTCGATATGGCACGGTGGCAAGATGAGCAATTCAGAATATGCCGGGACACCTTCCCTCTCAGAACAATACTATCAGTGGTTGAATTTGCTGAAAATTACACCCTACAACCACAAAATGAAATTCAAAGTCAATACTATCACTCAGAGCAGGTGAGCATAATGGTGCATATCACGTATCGACATGGGCAAGATAGCAGTGAAGAGAAACGTGTGATACTAAAAGAAAGTCACTTCTACATAAGTGACGACCGGACCCATGCCATCCATTACGTGCAACATTGCTTTAAATTATTCTATGACCATGTGATAGCTATGGATATACCATTTTATCGTCATATCATTTGGTCAGACGGTTGTGCTGGACAGTTCAAGAATGCACGTGTATTTGAATGGTTGTGTTTGTTGCACCTAAAATACAAGGTGCCACATGTATGGAACTACTTTGAAACTGGTCATGGAAAATGAGAGCACGATGGTGCTGGTGCATGCATTAAAACTTCCCTTTGAAGGGAAGAGATGAATTTTACAGGTGCTCACCTTCGAGACGCAGCATCTATAGTCCAATGGTGTGCATCTGTCATGGGAGAACAAGCAACAAGGAAACACTTAGTGCAAAGAATATTCTGGGAGGTTACAAATGTGGACCGATCACAAACACCTCGGGTGAACACAGTGCATGGAACTCGATGGTTTCATTCAATTAGAAGCTCAGACAACTCGGCCCTACAAATTTGGACAAGATTGAAGGATTGCTTTTGCAATTCTTGTAGCATCGGTGAATGGGATGATTGTGAGCATACTGATACCGTTGATACATGGGAACGAGTGACACTTGGTACCAATTTCAACGGGGGCAATGAAATAGACCATTTGGAAGATGATCAGACACATATTTCTAGAGACTATGATCACATATCGGATCTCATACAAGCAGGTACATGAGTAGTACCTAAGTAAGAAAATGACCCCCTATGTAAATTTTTTACTCGACCTTTGTATAATTTAATTTATGTAGAAATTAGATATGCAAGACCTTATTTACAAAATGTAAATTATTAACTCGACCTATTTCTTTTCACAGGTCAGATATATGCAGTGGTTGCCCCAAAAAATAATGAATGGGGTTCTGACTATTGGTTGGCACGTTGCTTAAAGGGGAAACAAACCCTTCTAGAACCTATTACAGATGATGAAAATATTGAATTCCCAACCGGCTCGATGGTTATAAAAGGGGAGTACTTGACACTTGCAGCACAACAAAAAAGGAAGGGCGGGTATGTATATCAGGATTATAGACCAGGAGCTATTGTATACCACTTCACCAACCTAGTAGTTGGTACAAACATCAAGCTCCGCACACTTGCTCACAAAAATAGGTCACATGTACGATACTTGCTACCTCATATAGAGCAAGAAAGATTGATGGACACTATCAGCACCAGAGATGATCTGGATGGCCTACTTGTATGAGTGCATTATCAGGTGCGTTATTTAAACCATGTTTGCACATTTTCATTGGGTTCTCTTTTCTTTCTTATGATGTTACTAATGTCTAGCCTTTGGTGTGCCTAGGATACAAACGCCATCTATGGCACATTGGAGGCGCCAAGAACGGTGTCTTTAGACACCACCAAATTTAGTTCGAAAAATAACAAGTTCTCGAGTTGTTGAAGTTTACATTTCTTGGTGCGTAATTGAATGCAAGTTAGGAGAGTGAACTACAAACACATGATCACCAATACTTGCATGCTCCAACTAGGGTCTTGAGACAAGGTCATAGATGTCCAACTAGGGTTTGGTTCAAGCAATCATGCAAGTTAGGAGAGTCAACTACAAACACATGAGATCACCAATACTTGCACATGCACCAACTAGTTTTTCATGAGTCACCAAGTTGTGCATGCTCCAACTAAGGTTAAGACAAGGTATGAGATGGCAATTAGTTACTATCACAGCATTGTTTGTGGCTTCTAAGTATGAGGAAGTTTGGCCTCGGCAGGTGGGATCTATTCTATTGTGCATTGTGTTGTTCTAATGAAAAGAGCACAATAATTAATTTCCTTTGTGTTGGTTTCTGGACACAGGCAAATGACTTTGGAGGGCGTAGATTCTTAATTTCATAAATACTTCTAACGGTAAGGGGATAAAAGTATTGATAATTGGTTTTATGTTGTGTTGCTTGCATGACAATTTGACTTTTATTTATTGATGCTGACTGTGCATTCATATATTCCAAGGAGTCTGGATTCTCCAGTATCCTTGGAGAGACAAACATTTATTAGATTAAGTGGACATCCATATTTACTGGTAGTTGCTATTAGGGGCAGGAACAAGCATTGCTGAAGGCACTGGAATACAAAAGTACTATTCCAACACCCAATGATTACGTTAAACGTTTTATCAAAGTGGCTGACTCTGGTCAAGAGGCATGGCATGATATTATTTTCTCTTATTTGAGTATGAAGTCATGATTTTTACTGCTATGTATTTCTTATTTCCTAATAAATTTGTACATGTTAGTACAGGAGAAAAAACTTGCATTCTGCCTTGCCAATTTGAATTTGAGTGAGATGAGATATTCCCCAGCTTTTATTGCTGCAGCTGCATTTTATGCTGCTCAATGCAGAATAAGGACTGCTCCCGAGTGGACTATTAAACTTGAGCATCGCACAGGCTACACTGAAGGAGAATTAAAGTCAATCCTTTAATCTTTATGTGCATATTTATATTATTTTTGCATTAGTTGTTGAAAATCAACTGTCTAAGGTTCGTTTGCAAGTGATATATTTTCTCCGTTTATTTTATAGGAATTGTGCTTCGCTGATGCTGCAACGTCTTCAAACTAATGTTATATAAGAGAGGTGCCTGTTCAACAATTTTTTTTTTCTTTAATCCGTTACTTGGCTTCCTGTTTAAGCCCTGCACACAGTCTAACTATTAAGGATACCTCCCATTCCTTAATGCAAAGTTGATGTTTGAGCCATGTTTGCAATGACACAGGACAAATTGATAATGGTGACAAATTTTTACTGCATCAGAGATGGCTCTTCACTACTTGCCAATTTTGTTTCAATTCTCACTAGTTGACTGATCTAGTTGTCTGCAAGTGCTTAGGTCTAGCATTGATACAGTGTCAAGAGATCGTTGATTGTAAAATGTTTAACCAATGAAATTTTAATGATGAATATATTATGTTGGGTGATTTCGTTTTGGATTTGATGCATATTCCACCCATATATTTTCCTATTTTTTATTGATTGTAAGGTTGAATTATGTCAGTTTCTAAACAGGAACTTAAATGTATTGTTCATAGTACATTCACAACAAGTTCACAAAATATTTGGATAAATGCATGATCAACATCATCTTACCTTTACTGGATCTCAATGAACGTACAAAGGTGTAGCATATCACAGAGGCAATTCCATCTACCATAAAACAAGGTTTTTACTATTAAAATTCCATGAGGAAGGATGGATGTAGACTTGTTGCACGGTGTACCTCAATATAATCCATCAAACTTGTATTCGTCTATAGACAATGGTAATTACAAACATGCATAACTTTTTTTTAATATCTGATGTGTTAGGAGTACATGCTTAAATTTATATCGGTAGAAATTTTTAATTAAGGCATCCTGCTTCACAGTAACTACCATCTATTTGGAATATGTTCTCATTTTCATCGTATAAAAAACATGAAGTAATAACGTTAATTGCTGCAAAAGAGATTCAGGATTATTGACATCCTAGACAATGACATCTAACAATACTTCTAAATGCTTGGCATTCACAACCCTAATTTTCCAGCTCGTGAATTCATGAATTGGTGAAAGCAGCAATACATCTCATTGCTTTTTGAAGGGGCAGAATGTCCATATAAACTCTTATCAGTCAACAAAGAGCCAAATTATCAGCATCTAAATGTTCTTCCTGTCAGAATTCCAAGTGACAGAGTATTATTATTTTTGTTCATTTTTGGTGCAGCGAAGATTCAATTAATGAACTGAACTCACAAATTTGTGTATATACCTATGCAAACTCTGATTTTATATAGAGAATCAGATTGATGTTTTTGAGTTAATTGAAAAATAGAGCTTGTTTTTCTGTAGTTGTTATTAAGATGCAATTATACATTCCTGTAGATGATTGTTTACTGTCATAGACATAGTTTGGTATTGCTAATGTGTACAACGCTGTTGTGAAGCAAGTCAGCATTAGTAGAGCTGCAATTGAGCTAAAGAAATCAGGCAGTATTGTTGGGAATACTCTAAGAATTGAAGTATTGAGTATATGGTTTGTTGTTTTAAGTCATTTCTTTTAATTGCTTAGCTTTGGGAGAGATTGGGTTCGAGTCCCCTTGTCTTTGTGTCTTGAAAAAGAGAACACGACCATTGAAAAGTTTATGCAAGTATTTATTGAAGACATAGTTTGGTATTGCTAATGTGAGTTGTAGCTTTGTGTGAAACAAAATATATTTTCCTTGATATTGTTTGCCTCTGGTCTTGCCATTGTACATTGTTGAAGCTGCTCATTGAAGTCACCAACTAGTTTTTCATGAGTCACCAAGTTGTGCATGCTCCAACTAGGGTCAAGACAAGGTATGAGATGTCCAACTAGGTTTTGGTGAGCAATCATGCAAGTTAGGCTCAAGAGTCAACTACAAACACATGAGATCGTGCCAATACTTGCACATGCACAACAACATTATTTGGAACTATAAACATTATTGTGGCATGCTCCAACTAGGGTCAAGACAAGGTAAGAGATACATCCAACTAGGGTTTGGTGCGTAATCATGCAAGTTAGTATAGTGAACTACAAACACATGATATGAGATGTCTGGAATTAGGGTCTTGAGACAAGGTATGAGATGTCCAACTAGGGTTTGGTGTGTAATCATGCAAATCACGAGACATGTGCTTTATGAGACGGAACAAGGTAGGGTAATGTAGGGTAAGTCATGAGATGTGCTTTATGGTATGATGTTGACTTGTCGTAGGGTAATGTAGAGTATGTTAGTGTGTGTTACTGTGTGTAAATTAGGGTATATATGTTATTGTACATGTTAGAATTGTATGATGTTAAAAAGTTGATGAGTCGTTTAAATTCTTCCTTTAAGTAAATTGGGAATTCATTTAAGTTAGCACACATGCATGAACCACACATATCATGTTCCAAGACCAAGTCAACCATGATATCATGTTCCAAGATCAAGTCAACCATATATACATGTATAAATTTGAACCTTGCTTTATATTATATATATGTATATAGCAATAATGTTGTACAAAAATTGCCATGCCACATGGCCATAATACAAAATAGTGGATCAAAACGTACATCTGTGTGTACACATATGAACAAAAAGATAAATCTATGTACATGCCCCCTATACATTATTTCTAGTTATCCCCTGTTTTGCTGCCACTGCCAGAGTCTTCAGAGAAGTTGAGCTTTCTTTTGCGACTGCTCACTCGTGATCCCCATCGCTGAACAATAGGGATAGGTCTCATCAGTGGAGACTGCAGAAAAACAAACAAATTTGTAAGTTAATTTACCAACCTTTAAAAAGTTTGGCCCTCTTCCATTCATGTTTAGTCCGATATGGTTTCTAGACTCCTCAGACCTAGAATTAATGAAACAAGAATGGAAGAAAAAATATCATGGGTTTCCCAACTATATATGGGTAAAGGATTTAAAGGAATGGGAAAAGCTTTCATACACACATAGCTTACAGGGATTTAAAGGTAGTTGGACGAACTATAGCAAAATGGAGGAAGAAGAGTGGGAGCTTTGCTACACATTGCATAGGGTAAATCATTTGGAGGAATAGATGTGGTGGATTAGATCTAAATCTTTTATTGCTTTAAGGAGGTGATAAAAACTCTCATTTCATACACAAACCAAAGGCAGGAGCAAAAATAAATACTTGCTAAAAGATAATAGCAATATAAAAAAAAGCATCTAAGGAGAGCTTTGAATGATTATATACAAAAGAAGAGTAAATAGAACAAAACTTTTTGAATGATTATATACAAAAGAAGGCTAAATAGAACAAAACTCTCTATACTAGAACATATTATGGCTCTACTTAGCAGGGAAGACAATGAGGCCCTTAACAAAGAGATAGAGGAGAAGGAGATTATTGAAGCCATTTGTCGGCTACCACTAAGATGCAGATTTCAAACATTTACAAAAAGTTCATTTTTTTTAATTCTCTTAAATATTGTTTTTGTTTCTATGTTCAAATAACTTAGTTGTTAATTGGGAATAGTTGGGAGGAGCATTATTGCTTAGCTAGGTTGAATTCTTGCCACTTTTCTAGATTACAAACTTTACAAATCAGTTCACATTTTTTCGTAAATTTTATCATATTAGAGCATATTATCATTTTATCATTTGATATCCCTCACATTGTCATGTATTAAAATGATTGGTATTTCTTTTAAATATAAAACTGATGACTTTCTATGAAAAACCGAATAAAAACATGACATCAAAAAGCAACACTTTAATTTAAAAAAATTAAACAAATCCTTCTCACAAATTAACCAGTGTCACATTTGCTCGGTATTCCAATAACGAAATAAATCAATGATCATTCAATACAAGCATGTTTAAGGATTACTGTGTACTCGGGTGCATAAGCTCACACCGATGAAAAATTGGCTTTAAAAAAACCATAAATTCAGTAGAATTTGAAAGACATCACAAGTAAATAAGAAGTTGAATTGAAATGATAGATAGGAAAGGTGGACTACGAAGCTGATTTAATGGACCTTTCCATAGGGCATGGGTTGAAATGCCATGCTCAGGAGAGTCGAATCCGGATGAGTTTGCAGATAACAACTAGGAAGCCATGTCCATAAGCATGTCTTTAAATTGTAAACCAACACCTTTATTGCTTGTCCAGAGGAGATATCTATTGGTAAGAAGCACACTTGACCCCCTACTCCTCTGCACTCAAACCATTCTGCAGATGAGGGAGCTGAAATCCTCTTAAATTCATCGAACACAGTTGGGGGCATTCTTACAATTTCCTTCCACTTCCACGACCAAGAGTTTGAGCTGTTTGAGTTCAAGGGGCAATGATCATTATGAAACTCCCATATAGCTATCACTTCCTTAAATCTCCGATAACTCTCCTGCTGTTCAACTTGGAAGTTCGCAAATCTATTTGCGACAATTAGTAAACGCGAGCTGCAAGTGACCAGCTTAGGCCAATACCGTTGATTACACAGTTCTTCCGGGAAGGGTGCAATACGCACTGGAATAGGCTGCATGGGCGTTCCTGCAACTGAATCAGTTCCAGTTCCTGCTGCATGGATATTATTGCAGGTAAAGCCCACAATGGCCATCCGCAACTCACGATGGTGTAACCCCACACACTAAAACAAACAGTCGCAAGAGACCATCCCCCGCCATAAAACATCCCATGTTGAAATCTGCTCAACGAATCCCACCATCTTCCACCTCCCTTCAGATCGATCGTGCATTTCCAAAACCAACTTCATACTGTCCTCCCACCGGCAACACCCTAACGCCACCACTTTGTGGGTTTCACTAAGTACTGACTTGTCATTGCTATTGGACATAATAATACATTTGTGAGTAACGGTCGTTATCTTTGACATGGGGGAAAGTTGGAAGAACGTTTGTGTATAAGGATTGCAAACCCTAGCTACAATACCTGTATCATTGGATCTGTCACCGTCACCGGAGAAATACAAGTCTGCCAACACGACGCCTGGAATGGATCCTCTCCAAATGAGTTGAGTAGTTCCAGCTTGCTTCTCCAGGAAAGAAAAGGAGAAGCAGGTATGCCATTTCCGTGTGTAGAAGCAGAATGCCATGCAAGGCGTATTGGGGTTATCATCACTGAGCACCAGCCATGGCTGCTGGTTGATAGGCGCATGTGCCCATATATGATTTATGAAATTGTTGGAGGAAAGAAGAGCGTTCCATTCCTTACATATACAGCGATATCTATGCACGTCTTCCATTGGCAGGAAAATCAATATCTCTGTTATCAAATGTCTGGCAAGTCATTCCAACGATCAGCGAGAACAGAGCGTTCGGCCTTATCCGACACCTCCATTTTTGTTTCCCTGTAACTCTTCGTTTCCATTTTCAGAGAGAATAAACGATGGTGAAGAGATGTAGGTAGCTCAATTCAATGACAAATGGATAATAAATTGAAGCCTTGGCTCAATTCAATAACGAAAAGATAATAAATATGTGTCAGCATAGCTATTCCAAAAACATGTTAAAAGCCGACTTCACATTTGTTTTGTTTTTTTTAATTTTTTTTAACTAACGATTGTCCAATCACCAAGTAGTATACACTTGTGACAACAGTCTAGTCAGAGGTTAATGAGGGTTAATGAGTAACCTTCTTGTCCCTTAACTTTGCAAAGATTATTTGCCTCAAAGAGATAACACATATTCTTGACCATTCATAATGGGTTAATGAGTAACCTCATTGTCACTTAACTTTACAAAGATTATTTGCCTTAAAGACATAACACATATTCTTAACCATTCAGCTGGATGGAATGCTACCTAAGATAACTCTATTTTTATTAAAATGAAATTGTCACACAACTTTACGAAGATTATTTGCCTCTAGAAGAGGCAAAAATTACTTCCTTAACCCATCACTCCTCACCTTGACTTCAAAAATTACATTTTTCTTTAAAGTCATTATCCCTTAATAACTTGAATTAAGAAATTACATTTAGAGAGTTATTGAGATATTAACCCTTAAGAAGTTATATTTTTAGTTTTATTCTATTTTTTTGGATTTGAATTTAAGGCATTTTTTAAAGAGGAAACACATGTTTTTAACTATTAAGGTTAATATATTTTTATTCTTAATTTGCTTCAGTCATTTAATTATTTTTTGGGTAAAATGGAAGCAAGAAAAACACTTGTAACTAGATATTATTATTATTAATTATATAGTAAAAGCTTTCTCTATTGAGTCACAAATCTCGTAAGAAATCTATTTCTAAATCCACTTATAGTCTATAATATTCTATAATGCTACGAAATATGAGTAGAAAGAATTTTGCTACAAAACTATACAACTCAAATAACTTATGGTTTAAAAGAACAAAATTGGACACTTTATGTGAAGGGGCGTGGGTGTGGGATCTAGTCCATATTATTGATTGCTGATTCAATGGAACCATGGTTGTTTGGTTAAAATTCTACCATTCCATGCAAACTAAGGTTGGTCCAAAGTAAAGACAAAGCCATGCTGCATCATAAATAAGGCACTTAGGTGGACCTTTGAGGAGAAGGAAGAGGTCACATTATATCTCTTGCTAGAGAATTGGAGTTTTGTGTTTTAAGAAAATCTAAGCTAAGTTGGTTTGATGAATTCAATAAGTATTAATAAAAAATTTCAAACTTAGAGAAGGAAACAACAAAGTGAAAATTTAGAAAATGTGTTCTAAAGATGGAAAAGATTATCAAGGATTCACGTCAAAATGAGCAAACTGAATGACCATGGCTTGGGTGCGACCATTGTTTAGCTTGGCGCAAACAACAACAATGTTTGAGATTGTAATAGAGATTGTTGATCC
This sequence comes from Pseudotsuga menziesii, assembly GCA_001517045.1. Lineage (NCBI taxonomy): Eukaryota > Viridiplantae > Streptophyta > Pinopsida > Pinales > Pinaceae > Pseudotsuga > Pseudotsuga menziesii. The sequence continues at coordinate 33,293 of LPNX010347034.1, forward strand.
ACCATCCAATCCCTTATAATGTGTTTTTTGGAGTGAGACTCTTGACCTACCCTAACACAAGTTGTCTCTTCTCCTATGATATATCCTTGCATGTAAATTGAGAGATTTTGAGCTTCTCATGCACTCTTATAAAAGAGCACATGTCCCCATGTTGGATCTTGTTGTTACCCTTGATATTGCATGAGGATTGCATGTATGATTCTTATCACACAATTTAGATATTTACAAGTTGGTTACTTCTGAAGGATGCAACTTACATTGGATTGGAGGATACCTATTTCTCGTTGGTGATATGTTGTCAAGACCAGGTTCTCTCTTCATGATTTCATATTGGTGGATGATGGATCAGATGCTACACATATATGACGGTAATGCTTGGTGTTCTGCTTGATATATTATTCACCATATCTGAATGTTATTACTCCTTATCCATTGTCATGTTATAGTACATAGACATGTATGGTTGTTACTTGGTGGACAGTTTAGGTGGTGAGCCTAGCATATGTGGCCTTATTCCCATATTTCTATCATGATTGTTAATCTGATTTTATCGTTGGATATCTCCCAATGTGAATACCATAGAATATATTGGAGTATTTCATACATATTTTACTTTATCAAGACATGGGCTATGATCATATACATCTCTCCAATCCTTTCTAGCACATTCCTTGTAGATGCCACACCTCAAACACAAATTTTGTTGATTTACATTTGCATATTGCAAACATCTCCCTTACATAAATGATTAAACACATATTCTTATAGTCATTGAACCCTATGTTTCTCGTGACCAAATCGTATATAGGCTGAAGCCTCATCACATACTCTACCTTGCAATTTTTACCAAAATTTAGCCATTCTTCAAACACATGCATGTGGTCTTCAATGACCTCAAGGGTTTTGCTATCTCAAGGATTTGGGATTTTAGTGCTCAACGTGTCAAAGTGCATCTCAATACTTCAACATCAAAGGAGTATGATTCTAGCAACCCTATTGATGATCCCTAGATACAGAACATGAAGGCTTATCTCAGAGTAATGGTCATATTGTTGTCGTCTTCACATTCACACTTCAACCAATGCCTGCGCATGTATTTATGTGCTCAAACACACCATATGAATCGAAGAAGCAACATTATACTTGTAAAAATTTATTTCCATGTAGTGTGATCTCAGACATCTATGATCTTTAGTGAGTAGGGGAGCCTACTCATCTCTACCATCTACAATTTGACTCAGAAGAGATGTTCACACAATTCCAACAAAAAATCCATAATTGCTCATTATATCAAGCCAAAAATGTATCTTTTGCCGATTTCATCTTCGATCTAAATTCCGTTCCTCAGAGCTTATTTCCTACTTCGCTCCTTCATTGCGATCTATATCTCACACCTTTTTTCACCTCTCCACTCTACAAATTGTTTCCTATTATACATGACCATTGCACCTTTAGATTACAAGGGAGTGGACCCAAATGTCATTTCCCAATGCACTTAATGTGTCAGCTCATTCATTCATGATGGAGTTCAAATGGTCCCAACATTAGCTCAACCTTACCACAAATTCGAAGTGGACTTGTGTAGACCGCATCCCGTTAGTTGTGATCATACTACCTATTACCGGAACTTCTTGTTCTAGTAGAACAGTAACTATACATTTTATCCGATTCTAGTAATTCCATAGTATATGTCACATATACATCCATATTTACTCAAATCCATGTGTCAAGTGATCATCTTTACCTTAGCACAACAGGCTTGACTCGGAGGGAATTCAATCTCATGACTGAAAGCATGAGATTGGATTCTTTGATCCTGGTGTCAAGGTTATGGTTCCCGACTATAGGAACTCCAAATTCTAGTTTCTCCATTCATTTTATTTGTATAAGCATTGTTACATAAATTCCAACTTCCAATAGCACCCTTCATTTCATTTTGGAGACATGGTTTTTTTTTTTAAACACCAAATTGAGAAATATGATGACATTTTATCCCAGTATTCTTTGATCCAATAGATACCGATGGGGGAATAAAGCAAATTTGCCCAAAATGATGAGTTTCTAGATTTGGGGGATTTTTGTCTAAATTTGTAAAATTTGAATTCCCCATTTGGAGATACGATTTGATAACGTCCAATGGATTTCTTATGTATAAATACCATGTGTGTAATTTTTAAAGTGTTGGACAATAATATCAAAGGGGATTGTATAAGTGATTCTTCTCATGCCAAATAACTACAAGCACTATCTAAAGGCAAACTATGAGCAGCTGCCATTTAAATGTAAGACCTTCCATGGTTATGGGAATTTCATACAAAACAGTAAGAAGAATGTAACACATGTTCACACACTAGTCTATGTAGAGGCCAATCTACAAAGGGGATGCTATAATCCATTCTTCTCATGTCAAATAACTAGAAGCACTATCTAAAGACGAACTATGAGCAATTGTCATTTAAATGTAAGACCTTCCATGGTTATGAGAATTTCATACAAAACTATAGGAAGAATGTAACCCAAGTTCACACAGTGGTCTTTCTCCCAAGAAGAAAAATGGTAGCAAGTTAAGAACAATATGATTTCAAAGAAATCGATACAAACATGGGCAAGACCATTTGTCTCTTATAAAGAAACATCACTGTAGTTGGGACAATATTGTAATCCTCATTTTGTTGTGATGAAAAATCCATTAAGACCGGTTAAAAGCTTTGTTCATCCTTTAAAGTCCCTCCCATCTTCAAATCAATTTAATATTATATCCCAATAAGAACCAATGACCATTGTAAAAATAGTTGTACCCTTTGTACAAATAGTTGGTTTGGATTTCCCTCCTAGAATCACTTCCTTCTTGGATTTTGTTCTTTTTACCCTTTCCTCTTCCCTACTAGACCTCGTAGCTACTGAAAAGGACTCTTTTATTTATTTATTTACAAGATGAAATACTCACGAGGTATTCACTCAATGAAACTATTGCATAGCACCTTTGTTCATGGGACATTAAATAATACCCCTAATTTCAGTAGATATTAATAAATTTCTACAAAATTCCTTTTGTTGAGAGACCCCTTCACCGCTCGACCCCCTCAATATCTTTAATTAAAGAAACTTTTTAACATATATTCCCTAATTTTACTAGTTACACCTTTTTATACCACCCAATACCTAAAAAACCGCATACCCTACTCCTCTCCCCCACAATACCTACAATATATTGACATTATTTTCACAATTTAGAAACCCCTTTACGAACGAAGGTGATAAGATATTGGTTAACAAGGTGAATCCCATGTGGAAATATTTCATTCTCCAAACAATATTTCTCCTTTTAAAGGGGTGAATACTTAGAAACAAGCACAACATCATTTGGGAAGGGAGTGGGAAGACGACGTTGAAGAAGAAAGAAACCTAAAACGTTGTGGAGGAAACCAAATGAATGAAGTCAAGGAAGAAATAGCTAATAGCTGAGATTTATTTTTCTTCAAAAAGCACTTGATAACTCCTTAGTTTCTATAGGAAAGGCCACAAATATGAAAAACACCACAATGTAGGTATTTCCATGTAGCCAATGTGGAGAAAGCAACAAACCCCTCCCTAGATAGACAATGAACGGTATCTCCTAGAATAATGTAGGTTTTGGTAGTAGGTATAAAGAGGAATAGTTAAGGGACTTAATCTAATTATAAAATCTTGTTGTTATCCTCCTTTAGGATACAAAAGTAGAAGAAAAATAGATGCTAAAACTAGGAAAAGGGTAATGGAGAATAAGTGATGGTACTAAAAAATCCTATTAAGGGGATTTGTGGTGAATCTAAACCTTTTGGAATAACTCCGTATTTAATCATTGTGCAAAGGGCACAAACTCAACACTAGATAGTGACTGTCCTTCTATATTTTCCATTAGGAATAAAGATCAACACAATAAATGCGTGTATTCCAATTAAATATAGATAAAAATTGGAATGTTGGCACTCCCTTCAAAATATGAAACACCTTGACTTCCAGACAATTGCATTTTGGTAAATATCTTAATTTTGTCTTGGAAATCAAAGAAAAGAGGAGGAAGCATCCCTAAGGATCCTTTCAGAGAAAGCCTTAAATTTTTTTATAGAAGATAAATTATTTCTAGGATGGATTGGTTTTTTTTTAAGAGCACGGCATGATGACAACAAATATGGAATTAATGTTAAGATTATTTCATCAAGGGTCTCAAGTCATAAGCCAATAATCCTTTTGATATAGCAGGTTCCAAAAGTTTGGCCCTCTTCCATTCATGTTTAGTCCGATATGGTTTCTAGACTCCTCAGACCTAGAATTAATGAAACAAGAATGGAAGAAAAAATATCATGGGTTTTCCAACTATATATGGGTAAAGGATTTAAAGGAATGGGAAAATATTTCATACACACATAGCTTCCGAGGATTATAACCGAGTTAAATAACCCTAAAATAGATTCCCCCTACGATGAAGCGACATAATATCTTTCCTCAGAACACTCTTCTCCACAAAGGAAAGAGCAAGAGTGCTTTTCCTTTATTCACTCCTCCCATGAAGGAGAGGAATCGTTACTTTCCTTTATTTGCCTTTCCTTACAAAGGAAAGAAATAATTTCCCTCTTTACTCGCTCTTTCCCCTGAAGGAAAGGAAATAATTACTTTCTTTATTCGTTCTTTCCCATGAAGGGAAGAGATATTCCTGCCTTTATCCATAATCACCATAAACCAAAATAGGCTTTTTGCATTCTTCATAGTAATTAAATTTAATAAAGCACTTCGTTTAGGTAATTGTTTTAGTCTTCTCAAATACCCGTGACCACTAGTCTGTAAGTATTGAGTTTTATATAACTCGCTTGGTTATGCTAGTCAATAGGGAGTATGGCTGTCCATTTTGTTATTACGAGAATATTTTTTGTGAAGGGTAGTATTTTGTTCCTTCTAATTAAGGATGCGTCCAGTCCGTTAGTCTCCTAAGTTTACTACTTAAGAAATTAATATATATATATATATATCCACGTCTCGCTTCTAGTGGGGCCTTGGCCTTGAGCTCCTCACCAAAAGACAAATACAACAATATTAGAATTTACAAAATATCTAGGGTTCTTGCGAGAGGGATGTTACAAATGGCCACCCACTGCTAATTCTCTTCCCACTAGAAATGGTTTCCCATTGTTATTCTTATATACCCACGAGAAATGATTTCCCACTGCTATTCTTATCTTCCCATTATATTTGATTGAACATTGATGATTGTATTTCCTTTGGTCATTTCTAATATGAACCCCTACCAATGCTTTTCTATTGCTACGATTTATATTTGTCTTCTCTTATATAATTTAATATCCAGAACATGATGTGGATATATATATATATCATAGTTCATTATGCATATTGAGCTAGCATGTGTCAATGGTTTCAATTCCTTTTACATCATATACATCTCTCCAATCCTTTCTAGCACATTCCTTGTAGATGCCACATCTCAAACACAAATTTTGTTGATTTACATTTGCATATTGCAAACATCTCCCTTACATAAATGATTAAACACATATTCTTATAGTCATTGAACCCTATGTTTCTCGTGACCAAATCGTATATAGGCTGAAGCCTCATCACATACTCTACCTTGCAATTTCTACCAAAATTTAGCCATTCTTCAAACACATGCATGTGGTCTTCAATGATGTGAAGAGTCTTGCTATCTCAAGGATTTGGGATTTTAGTGCTCAACGTGTCAAAGTGCATCTCAATACTTCAACATCGAAGGAGTATGATTCTAGCAACCCTATTGATGATCCCTAGATACAAAACATGAAGGCTTATCTCAGAGTAATGGTCATATTCTTGTCGTCTTCACTTTAACACTTCAACCAATGCCTAAGCCTGTATTTATGTCTTTAAACACACCATATGAATCAAAGAACCAACATTATACTTGTAAAAAATTATTTCCAAGTAGTGTGAACTCAGACATCCGTGATCTTCAGTGAGTAGGGGAGCCTACTCATCTCTACCATCTACAATTTGACTCAGAAAAAAACCATAATTGCTCATTATATCAAGCCAAAAATGTATCTTTTGCCGATTTCATATTCGATCTAAATTCCGTTCCTTGGAGCTTATTTCCTATTTCGCTCCTTCATTGCGATCTATATCTCACACCTTTTTTTTCACCTCTCCACTCTACAAATTGTTTCCTATTATACAAGACCATTGTACCTTTAGATTACAAGGGAGTGGACCCAAATGTGATTTCCCAATGCACTTAATGTGTTAGCTCATTCATTCATGATTGAGTTCAAATGGTCCCAACATTAGCTCAACCTTACCACAAGATTCGAAGTGGACCTGTATAGACCGCATCCCGTTAGTTGTGATCATACTACCTATTAGCGGAACTTGTTGTTCTGCTAGATCAGTAACTATACATTTTATGCGATTCTAGTAATTCCATAGTATATGTCACATATACATCCATATTTACTCAAATCCATGTGTCAAGTGATCATCTTTACCTTAGCACAACAGGCTTGACTCGGAGGGAATTCAATCTCATGACTGAAAGCATGAGATTGGATTCTTTGATCCTGGTGTCAAGGTTATTGTTCCCGACTATAGGAACTCCAAATTCTAGTTTCTCCCTTCGTTTTATTTGTATAAGCATTGTTACATAAGTTCCAACTTCCAATAGCTCCCTTCATTTCATTTTCGGGACATGGGTTTTTTTCAAAAAACACCAAATTGAGAAATATGATCACATTTTATCCCGATATTCTTTGGTCCAATAGATACCGATGGGGGGATACAACAAATTTGCCCAAAATGATGAGTTTCTAGATTTGGGGGATTTTTGTCTAAATTTGTAAAATTTGAATTCTCCATTTGGAGATACGATTTGATAACGTCCAATGGATTTCTTATGTATAAATACCATGTGTTTAATTTTTAAAGTTTTGGACAATAATATCAAAGGGGATTGTATAAGTGATTCTTCTCATGCCAAATAACTAGAAGCACTATCTAAAGACAAACTATGAGCAGCTGCCATTTAAATGTAAGACCTTCCATGGTTATGGGAATTTCATACAAAACAGTAAGAAGAATGTAACACATGTTCACACACTAGTCTATGTAGAGGCCAATCTAGAAAGGGGATGGCATAATCCATTCTTCTCATGTCAAATAACTAGAAGCACTATCTCAAGACGAACTATGAGCAATTGTCATTTAAATGTAAGACCTTCCATGGTTATGAGAATTTCATACAAAACTATAAGAAGAGTGTAACCCAAGTTCACACACTGGTCTTGCTCCCAAGAAGAAAAATGGTACCAAGTTAAGAATAGTATGAGTTCAAAGAAATTGATACAAACATGGGCAAGACCATTTGTCTCTTAGAAAGAAACATCACTCTAGTTGGGACAATTTTGTAATCCTCATTTTGTTGTGATGAAAAATCCATTAAGACCGGTTAAAAGCTTTGTTCATCCTTTAAATTCCCTCCCATCTTCAAATCAATTTAATATTATATCCCAAATAGTTGGTTTGGATTTTCCTCCTAGAATCACTTCCTTCTTGGATTTTGTTCTTTTTACCCTTTCCTCTTCCCTACTAGACCTCGTAGCTACTGAAGAGGACTCTTTTATTTATTTATTTACAAGATGAAATATTCATGAGGGATTCACTCAATGAAACTATTGCATAGCACCTTGGTTCATGGGACATTAAATAACACCCCTAATTTCAGTAGATATTAATAAATTGCTACAAAATTCCTTTTATTGAGAGACCCCTTCACCGCTCGACCCCCTCAATATCTTTAATTAAAGAAACTTTTTAAAATATATTCCCTAATTTTACTAGATACACCCTTTTATACCACCCAATACCTAAAAAACCCCATACCCTACTCCTCTCCCCCACAATACCTGTACAATATATTGACATTATTTTCACAATTTAGAAACCCCTTTACGAACGAAGGTGATAAGATATTGGTTAACAACGTGAATCCCATGTGGAAATATTCCATTCTCCAAACAATATTTCTCCTTTTAAAGGGGTGAATACTTGGAAACAAGCACAACATCATTTGGGAAGGGAGTGGGAAGACGACATTGAAGAAGAAAGAAACCTAAAAACGTCTGGAGGAAACCAAATGAATGAAGTCAAGGAAGATATAGCTAATAGATGAGAATTTTTTTTCTTCAAAAAGCACTTGATAACTCCTTAGTTTCTATAGGAAAGGCCACAAATATGAAAAACACCACGATGTAGGTATTTCCATGTAGCCAATGTGGAGAAAGCAACAAACCCCTCCCTAGATAAACAATGAACGCTATCTCCTAGAATAATGGAGGTTTTGGTAGTAGGTATAAAGAGGAATAGTTAAGGGACTTAATCAAATTAGAAAATCTTGTTGTTATCCTCCTTTAGGAAACAAAAGTAGAAGAAAAATAGATGCTAAAACTAGGAAAAGGGTAATGGAGAATAAGTGATGGTACTAAAAAATCCTATTAAGGGGATTTATGGTGAATCTAAACCTTTTGGAATAACTCATTATTTAATCATTGTGCAAAGGGCACAAACCCAACACTAGATAGTGACTATTCTTCTATATTTTCCATTAGGAATGAAGATCAACACAATAAATGCTTGTATTCCAATTAAATATAGATAAAAATTGGAATGTCGGCACTCCCTTCAAAATATGAAACACCTTGACTTCGAGACAATTGCATTTTGGTAAATATCTTAATTTTGTCTTAAGGATCCTTTCAGAGAAAGCCTTAAAAGATTTTATAGAAGATAAATTATTTCTAGGATGGATTGGTTTTTTTTTAAGAGCACGACATGATGACAACAAATCTGGAATTAATGTTAAGATTATTTCATCAAGGGTCTCAAGTCATAAGCCAATAATCCTTTTGATCTAGCAGGTTCCAAAAGTTTGGCCCTCTTCCATTCATGTTTAGTCCGATATGGTTTCTAGACTCCTCAGACCTAGAATTAATGAAACAAGAATGGAAGAAAAAATATCATGGGTTTCCCAACTATATATGGGTAAAGGATTTAAAGGAATGGGAAAAGCTTTCATACACACATAGCTTACATAGATTTAAAGGTAGTTGGATGAACTATAGCAAAATATGGAGGAAGAAGAGTGGGAGCTTTGCTACACATTGCATAGGGTAAATCATTTGGAGGAAGAGATGTGGTGGATTAGATCTAAATCTTTTATTGCTTTAAGGAGGTGATAAAAACGCTCATTTCATACACAAACCAAAGGCTGGAGCAAAAATAAAAACTTGCTATTAATCACAAGGGGATGGAAATGTCATAAAATATAATAGCAATATAAAAAAAAAGCATCTAAGGAGAGCTTTGAATGATTATATACAAGAGAAGAGTAAATAGAACAAAACTCTTTGAATGATTATATACAAAAGAAGGCTAAATAGAACAAAACTCTCTATACTAGAACATATTATGGCTCTACTTAGCAGGAAAGATAATGAGGCCCTTAACAAAGAGATTGAGGAGAAGGAGATTATTGAATCCATTTGTCAGCTACCACTAAAATGCCGATTTCAAACATCTACAAAAAAGTTCATTTTTTTTAATTCACTTAAATATTGTTTTTGTTTCTATGTTCAAATAACTTAGTTTTTAATTGGGAATAGTTGGGAGGAGCATTATTGAATAGCTAGGTTGAATTCTTGCCACTTTTTTAGATTACAAACTTTACAAATCAGTTCACATTTTTTCATAAATTTTATCATATTAGAGCATATTATCATTTTATCATTTGATATCCCTCATGTATTAAAACGATTGGTATTTCTTTTAAATATAAAATTGATGACTTTGTATGAAAAACAGAATAAAAACATGACATCAAAAAGCAACACTTTAATTTGAAAAAATTAAACAAATCCTTCTCACAAATTAACAAGTGTCACATTTGCTTGGTATTCCAGTAACGAAATAAATCAATGATCATTCAATACAAGAATGTTTAAGGATTACTGTGTACTCGGGTGCATAAGCTCACACCGATGAAAAATTGGCTTTAAAAAAACCATAAATTCAGTAGAATTTGAAAGACATCACAAGTAAATAAGAAGTTGAGTTGAAATGATAGATAGGAAAGGTGGCCTACGAAGCTGATTTAATGGACTTTTCCATAGGGCATGGGTTGAAACACCATGCTCAGGAGAGTCGAATACGGATGAGTTTGCAGATAACAACTAGGAAGCCATGTCCATAAGCCTATCTTTAAATTGTAAACCAACACCTTTATTGCTTGTCCAGAGTAGATATCTATTGGTAAGAAGCACACGTGATCCCCAACTCCTCTGCACTCAAACCATTCTGCAGATGAGGGAGCTGAAATCCTCTTAAATTCATCGAACACAGTTGGGGGCATTCTTACAATTTCCTTCCACTTCCACGACCAAGAGTTTGAGCTGTTTGAGTTCAAGGGGCAATGATCATTTTGAAAATCCCATATAGCTATCACTTCCTTAAATCTCCGATAACTCTCCTGCTGTTCAACTTGGAAGTTCGCAAATCTGTTTGCGACAATTAGTAAACGCGAGCCGCAAGTGACAAGCTTAGGCCAATACCGTTGATTACACAGTTCTTCCGAGAAGGGTGCAATACGCACTGGAATAGGCTGCATGGGCGTTCCTGCAACTGAATCAGTTCCAGTTCCTGCTGCATGGATATTATTGCAGGTAAAGCCCACAATGGCCATCTGCAACTCACGGTGGTGTAACCCCACACAGTAAAAGGAACAGTCGTAAGAGACCATCCCCCGCCATTAAACATCCCATGTTGAAATCTGCTCAACGAATCCCACCATCTTCCACCTCCCTTCAAATCGATCGTGCATTTCCAAAACCAACTTCATACTGTCCTCCCACCGGCACCACCCTAACGCCACCACTTTGTGGGTTTCACTAAGTACTGACTTGTCATTGCTATTGGACATAATAATAAATTTGTGAGTAACGGTCATTATCTTTGACATGGGGGAAAGTTGGAAGAACGTTTGTGTATAAGGATTGCAAACCTTAGCTACAATACCTGTATCATTGGATCCGTCACCGTCACCGGAGAAATACAAGTCTGCCAACACGACGCCTGGAACGGATCCTCTCCAAATGAGTTGAGCAGTTCCAGCTTGCTTCTCCGGGAAAGAAAAGGAGAAGCAGGTATGCCATTTCCGTGTGTAGAAGCAGAATTCCATGCAATGCGTACTGGGGTTATCATCGCTGAGCACCAGCCATGGCTGCTGGTTGATAGGCGCATGTGCCCATATATGATTTATGAAATTCTTGGAGGAAAGAAGAGCGTTCCATTCCTTACATATACAGCGATATCTATGCACGTCTCCCATTGGCAGGAACTCAATATCTATGTTATCAAATGGTCTGGCAAGTCATTCCAACGATCAGTGAGAACAGAGCGTTCGGCCTTATCCGACACCTCCATTTTTGTTTTGTTGGAAAATGTAATTACTCGCAGATCTCTACTTGGCTTCCAACCGACTCTATCAGAGTCTGTATAAGCTTCGATCTTGTCTGTCAGTCTGACAAGAATGAAAAGTCCATAAGTAGGCTACGTAAGTCAATCGAAGTTATTTCAGAAGCTAAGTAGTTAGATAGATAGTTATTGCAGTGTTTAATGGAAAGTAAGTCGGCAAGTAAGTCGGCCTATGCTGATGCAATTTTCAGAATTGCCTATAAATAGAAGATGCACATTGTAAATCAAGTGAGTGAGATACACAGAGAAAGATATACAATTACGCAAACCAGCAGAGGATTCAAAGTGTGAAAGTGAAGTCGAAGCTCAAGCTTCTGTGCATGTGATTTAGTCGGAGAGCTGAAGCTCTGTGGTCCGACGAGTTTGTAACAGACAAGTTTGTAT
>LPNX010347034.1:49171-95428 GCA_001517045.1 Pseudotsuga menziesii
GGTCGAAGCTACCAACTTGGTCACAGCTAGTGATTTGTGTCAAAGCTCACAATCTTGGTCGAAGGTTGAAGCTTCCAATTCTGGTCGAAGTAAAAAGGTGGTCGCAGTAAAACTCCGTCGCAGTAAAGAGTGAAAAGGGAAAAGTGAAATTATTTTTAAATATTGACTGAGCGCTAAACCCAAGTTTAGTTGGCTCGGTTTTGGCTATCATGTTTCCCTGTAACTCTTCGTTTCCATTTTAAGAGAGAATAAACGATGGTGAAGAGATGTAGGTAGCTCAATTCAATGAAAAATGGATAATAAATTGAAGTCTTGGCTCAATTCAATAACGAAATGATAATAAATATCTGTCCACATAACTATTCCAAAAACATGTTAAAAGCCGACTTCACATTTGTTTTGTTTTTTTTAATTTTTTTTAACTAACGATCGTCCAATCCCGAAGTAGTATACACTTGTGACACAGTCTAGTCAGAATGGGTTAATCAGAGGTTAATGAGTAACCTTATTGTCCCTGAATTTACAAAGATTCACATATTTTTGACCATTCATAATGGGTTAATGAGTAACCTCATTGTCACTTAACTTTACAAAGATTATTTGCCTTAAAGAGATAACACATATTCTTAACCATTCAGCTGGATGGAACGGTACCTAAGATAACTCTATTTTTATTAAATTTAAATTGTCACACAACTTTACGAAGATTATTTGCCTCTAGAAGAGGCAAAAATTACCTCCTTAACCCATCACTCCTCACCTTGACTTCAAAAATTACATTTTTCTTTAAAGTCATTATCCCTTAATAACTTGAATTAAGAAATTACATTTATCGAGTTATTGAGTTATTAACCCTTAAGAAGTTATATTTTTAGTTTTATTCTATTTTTTTGGATTTGAATTTAAGGCATTTTTTAAAGAGGAAACACCTATTTTTAACTATCAAGGTTAATATATTTTTATTCTTAATTTGCTTAATTCATTTAATTATTTTTTTGGTTAAAATGGAAGCAAGAAAAACACTTGTAACTAGATATTATTATTATTAATTATATAGTAAAATCTTTCTCTATTGAGTCACAAATCTTGTAATAAATCTATAACAATCTTAGACATGAAATGAGTTCTATCGTTGTTCAATATCTGCATAGTGGAATAGTGGTATTAGATTTTTAATGCCAAATTCTAAATCCACTTATAGTCTATAATATTCTATAATGCTACGAAATATGAGTAGAAAGAATTTTGCTACAAAAGTATACAACTCAAATAACTTATGGTTTAAAATAACAAAATTGGACACTTTATGTGAAGGGACGTGGGTGTGGGATCTAGTCCATATTATTGATTGCTGATTGAATGGAACCATGGTTGTTTGGTTAAAATTCAACCATTCCATGCAAACTAAGGTTGGTCCAAAGTAAAGACAAAGCCATGCTGCATCATAAATAAGGCACTTAGGTGGACCTTTCAGGAGAAGGAAGAGGTCACATTATATCTCTTTCTAGAGAATTGGAGTTTTGTGTTTTAAGAAAATCTAAGCTAACTTGGTTAGATGAATTCATTAAGTATTAATAAAAAATTTCAAACTTAGAGAAGGAAACAACAAAGTGAAAATTTAGAAAATGTGTTCTAAAGATGGAAAAGATTATCAAGGATTCACGTCAAAATGAGCAAACTGAATGACCATGGCTTGGGTGCGACCATTGTTTAGCTTGGCGCAAACAACAACAATGTTTGAGATTGTAATAGAGATTGTTGATCCACCATCCAATCCCTTATAATGTGTTTTTTTGGAGTGAGACCCTTGACCTACCCTAACACAAGTTGTCTCTTCTCCTATGATATATCCTTGCATGTAAATTGAGAGATTTTGAGCTTCTCATGCACTCTTATAAAAGAGCACATGTCCCCATGTTGGAGCTAGTTGTTACCCTTGATATTGCATGAGGATTGCATGTACGATTCTTATCACACAATTTAGATATTTACAAGTTGGTTACTTCCGAAGGATGCAACTTACATTGGATTGGAGGATACCTATTTCTCCTTGGTGATATGTTGTCAAGACCAGGTTCTCTCTTCATGATTTCATATTGGTAGATGATGGATCATATGCTACACGTATATGACGGTAATGCTTGGTGTTCTGCTTGATATATTATTCACCATATCTAAATGTTATTACTCCTTATCCATTGTCATGTTATAGTACATAGACATGTATGGTTGTTACTTGGTGGACGGTTTAGGTGGTGAGCCTAGCATATGTGGCCTTATTCCCATATTTCTATCATGATTGCTAATCTGATTTTATGGTTGGATATCTCCCAGTGTGAATACCATAGAATATATTGCAGTATTTCATACATATGTTACTTTATCAAGACATGGGCTATGATCCTATGTTGCATGCTCATGTGGTCTTGACAATTTTTTGATGGGTGAATTGCTTGAATGCCCTAAAAAATTTGTTGAACACACTAGGGATAGTAAGAAGGGGTGGAAAGGGGGGGTGGCTGAATAAATGTCCTATGCTTTTTCCTATTTTTCTTTCAATCATAATTTATTCAAACACATTCACTAAACCACGTGGTTATCTTCTACCCTTGGTCAGTGGTAAACGCTGATTATCTTCTTCCCCCAAACAATGGTTTCCCATTGTTGATTGTATGACCATGAGAAATGGTTTCCCACTGCTAATTCTATGCCCACGAGCAATGGTTTCCCACTTCTAATTCTCCTCCCACAAGCAACGGTTTCCCACTGCTAATTTTCTTCACTGTTATTCTTCTCTTCCCACGAGCAATGGTTTCCCACTTCTAATTCTCCTCCCACAAGCAACGGTTTCCCACTGCTAATTTTCTTCACTGTTATTCTTCTCTTCCCACGAGCAATGGTTTACCACTGCTAATTCTCTTCCTATGAGCAATGGCTACCCACTGCTAATTCTCTTCCCACTAGAAATGGTTTCCCATTGCTATTCTTATATACCCACGAGAAATGATTTCCCACTGTTATTCTTATCTTCCCATGATATGTGATTGAACATTGATGATTGTATGTCCTTTGGTCATTTCTAATATGAACCCCTACCAATGCTTTTGTATTGCTACGATTTATATTTGTCTTCTCTTATATAATTTAATATCCAGAACATGATGTGGATATATATATCACAGTTCATTATGCATATTGAGCTAGCATGTGTGAATGGTTTCAATTCCTTTTACATCATATACATCTCTCCAATCCTCTCTAGCACATTCCTTGTAGATGCCACATCTCAAACACAAATTTTGTTGATTTACATTTGCATATTGCAAACATCTCCCTTACATAAATTATTAAACACATATTCTTATATTCATTGAACCCTATGTTTCTTGTGACCAAATCGTATATAGGCTGAAGCCTCATCACATACTCTACCTTGCAATTTCTACCAAAATTTAGCCATTCTTCAAACACATGCATGTGGTCTTCAATGATCTCAAGAGTCTTGCTATCTCAAGGATTTGGGATTTTATTGTTCAACATGTCAAAGTGCATCTCAATATTTCAACATCGAAGGAGTATGGGTCTAGCAACCCTATATCTCACACCTTTGTTTCACCTCTCCACTCTACAAATTGTTGCCTATTATACATGACCATTGCACCTTTAGATTACAATGGAGTGGACCCAAATGTGATTTCCCATTGCACTTAATGTGTCAGCTCATTCATTCATGATCGAGTTCAAATGGTCCCAACATTAGCTCAACCTTACCACAAGATTCGAAGTGGACCTGTGTAGACCGCATCCCGTTAGTTTTGATCATACTACCTATTACCGGAACTTGTTGTTCTTGTATACCAGTAACTATACATTTTATGTGATTCTAGTAATTGCATAGTATATGTTACATATACATCCATGTTTACTCAAATCCATGTGTCAAGTGATCATCTTTACCTTAGCACAACAGGCTTGACTCGGAGGGAATTCAATCTCATGACTGAAAGCATGAGATTGGATTCTTTGATCCTGGTGTCAAGGTTATTGTTCCCGACTATAGGAACTCCAAATTCTAGTTTCTCCCTTCGTTTTATTTGTATAAGCATTGTTACATAAATTCCAACTTCCAATAGCTCCCTTCATTTCATTTTGGAGACATGGGTTTTTTTCAAAAAACACCAAATTGAGAAATATGATCACATTTTATCTCGGTATTCTTTGATCCAATAGATACTGATGGGGGAATAAAGCAAATTTTCCCAAAAATGATGAATTTCTAGATTTGGGCGATTTTTTTCTAAATTTGTAAAATTTGAATTCTCCATTCGGAGATACAATTTGATAACGTCCAATGGATTTCTTATGTATAAATACCATGTGTGTAATTTTTAAATTGTTGGACAATAATATCAAAGGGGATTGTATAAGTGATTCTTCTCATGCCAAATAACTAGAAGCACTATCTACAGACAAACTATGAGTAGCTGCCATTTAAATGTAAGACCTTCCATGGTTATGGGAATTTCATACAAAACTATAAGAAGAATATAACACACATTCACACACTAGTCTATGTAGAGGCCAATCTACAAAGGGGATTGCATAATCCTTTCTTCTCATGTCAAATAACTGGAAGCACTATCTAAAGACCAACTATGAGCAATTGTCATTTTAATGTAAGACCTTCCATAGTTATGAGAATTTCATACACAACTATAAGAATAATGTAACCCAAGTTCACACTCTGGTCTTGCTCCCAAGAAGAAAAATGGTAGAAAGTTAAGAACAATATGAATTCAAATAGATTGATACAAACATGGGCAAGACCATTTGTCTCTTAGAAAGAAACATCACTATAGTTGGGACAATATTGTAATCCTCATTTTGTTGTGATGAAAAATCCATTAAGATCGGTTAAAAGCTTTGTTCATCCTTTAAATTCCCTCCCATATTCAAATCAGTTTAATATTATATCCCAATAATAACCAATGACCATTGTAAAAATAGTTGTACCCTTTGTAGAAATAGTTGGTTTGGATTTCCCTCCTAGAATCACTTCCTTCTTGGATTTTGTTCTTTTTACCCCTTCCTCTTCCCTACTAGACCTCGTAGCTACTGAAGATGACTCTTTTATTTATTTATTGACAAGATGAAATCCTCACGAGGTATTCACTCAATGAAACTATTGCATAACACCTTTGTTAATAAATTGCTACAAAATTCCTTTTGTTCAGAGACCAGTTCACCGCTCGACCCCCTCAATATCTTTATTGAATGAAACTTTTTAAAATCTATTCCTTATTTTTACTAGATACAGCTTTTTATACCACCCAATACCTAAAAAACCCCATACCCTACTCCTCTCCCCCACAATACCTACAATATATTGACTTTGTTTTCACAATTTAGAAACCCCTTTACGAATGAAGGTGATAAGATATTGGTTAACAAGGTGAATGCCTTGTGGAAATATTTCATTCTCCAAACAATATTTCTCCTTTTAAAGTGGTGAATACTTGTAAACAAGCCCAACATCATTTGGGAAAGGAGTGGGAAGAGGATGTTGAAGAAGAAAGGAAACCTAAAAAGGTCTAGAGGAAACCAAATGAATGAAGTCAAGGAAGATATAGCTAATAGCTGAGAATTTTGTGATGTAGGTATTTCCATGTAGCCAATGTGGAGAAAGCAACAAACCCCTCCCTCGATAAACAATGAATGGTATCTCCTAGAATAATGGATGTTTTGGGAGTAGGTATAAAGAGGAATAGCTTAGGGACTTAATCAAATTAGAAAAGCTTGTTGTTCTCCTCCTTTAGGAAACAAAAATAAAAGAAAAAGAGATGCTAAAACTAAGAAAAGGGTAATAGAGAATATGTGATGGTACTAAAAAATCCTATTATGGGGATTTGTGGTGAATCTAAACCTTTTGGAATAACTCAATATTTAATCATTGTGCAAAGGACACAAACCCAACACTAGATAGTGACTAGCCTTCTATATTTTCCATTAGGAATAAACATCAACACAATAAATGCTTGTATTCCAATTAAATATAGATGAAAATTGGAATGTTGGCACTCCCTTCAAAATATGAAACACCCTGACTTCCAGACAATTGCATTTTGGTAAATATCTTAATGTTGTCTTGGAAATCAAAGAAAAGAGAGGAAGAAGCATCGTTAAGGATCCTTTCAGAAAAAGCCTTAAAAGATTTTATAGAAGATAAATTATTTATAGGATGGATTGCATTTTTTTTAAGAGCACGACATGATGACAACATATATGGAATTAATGTTAAGATTATTTCATCAAGGGCCTCAAATCATAAGCCAATAATCCTTTTGATCTAGCAGGTTCCAAAAGTTTGGCCCTCTTCCATTCATGTTTAGTCCGATATGGTTTCTACACTCCTCAGTCCTAGAATTAATGAAAGAAGAATGGAAGAAAAAATATCATGGGTTTCCCAACTATATATGGGTAAAGGATTTAAAGGAATGGGAAAAGCTTTCATACACACATAACTTACAGTGATTTAAAGGTAGTTGGATGAACTATAGCAAAATATGGAGGAAGAAGAGTGGGACCTTTGCTACACATTGCAGGGTAAATCATTTGGAGGAAGAGATGTGGTGGATTAGATCTAAAGTTTTTATTGCTTTAAGGAGGTGATAAAAACACTCATTTCATACACAAAACAAAGGCCGAAGCAAAAATAAAAAGTTGCTATAAATCACAGGGGGATGAAAATGTCATAAAAGATAATAGCAATATAAAAAAAAGCATCTAAGGAGAGCTTTAAATGATTATATACAAAAGAAGAGTAAATAGAACAAAACTCTTTGAATGATTATATACACAAGAAGAATATAAAGAAATTAAACAAAAATAAAATAAAAACATGACATCAAAAAGCAACATTTTAATTTAAAAAAATTAAACAAATCCTTCTCACAAATAAACGAGTGTCACATTTGCTTAGTATTCCAATAAAGAAATAAATCAATAATCATTCAATACAAGCATGTTTAAGGATTACTGTGTACTCGGGTGCATAAGCTCACACCGATGAAAACTTGGCTTAAAAAGACAATAACTTCAGTAGAATTTGAAATACATCACAAGTAAATAAGAAGTTGAATTGAAATGATAGATAGGAAAGGTGGCCTATGATGCTGATTTAATGGACCTTTCCATAGGGCATGGGTTGAAACGCCATGCTCAGGAAAGTCGAATGCCCATGAGTTTGCAGATAACAACTAGGAATCCATGTCCATAAGCCTGTCTTTAAATTGTAAACCAACACCTTTGTTGCTTGTCCAGAAGAGATATCTATTGGTAAAAGCACACGTGTGATAGTCAAAACCAAGCCGACTAAACTTGGGTTTAGGGCTCAGTCAATATTTAAAAATTTATAATTTCATTTTTCACTTCGACCGGTTTTTATCTCAACAATTTCGGTTGCTGCGACCAAGTTAATACCTGTGATCAAGTTGGTACCTGCGATCAAGTTGGTACCTATGACCCAGTTGATACCTCCGATCAAGTTGGTAGCTGCGACCAAGCTGATATTTGTGATCAAGTTGGTAGCTGCGACCAAGTTGATAGCTGCGACCAAGTTGATACCTGCGATCAAGTTGGTAGCTGCGACTAGGTTGGTAGAATATGATTCTTAGTCTAAAGACTTAAGAATTTACAAATGTTTTTACCTGTGAGTAAGATGAAGTAAACTACCCACTTTTACAAATCCAAATAACTTATGAAAAACATATGCCCAAATATGTAGGAAGATTTGAGTCGACCAAGGTGCTATAAAACCTCGAACTTTCACGTGGTGAGATTTTTATGGGTTCTTGTTCTTTTACTTATCAGTAATTGTAAAAGACATTTACAGAAGTAAATATGAAAATATGTGCAGCCAAATAATCATGAATTCAACCACAAACTATTTCATATATTAACTATGCGCAAATACAAAGTAATACAAACTTGTCTGTTACAAACTCGCCGGTCTACAAAGCTTCAGCTCTTCAACTAAATCACATGCACAGAAGCTTGAGCTTCGACTTCACTTTCTCACCCTGAGTTCCTCTGCTATATAATGTCTATGTTTGCGTCTGTGTAAACTGATTTACAAAATGATTCTTCTATTTATAGGCAACCTGAATATTTCTACAGCATAGGCCGACTTACTTGCCGACTTACTTTCCATTAAACACTGCAATAACTATCTACCTAACAACTTAGCTTCTGAAATAAATTCAATTGAATTACGTTGCCTACTTGTGGACTTTTCCTTCTTGTCAGACTGACAAACAAGATCTTGGCTTGTACAGACTCTGATAGAGTCGGTTGGAAGCCAAGTAGAGATTTGCGAGTAATTGCATTTTTCCAACACTCCCCCTTAATTATAAGCATATGGGGATTTTTAAAGCAAAATTTACAAAACGTTTCAGAGCTTAGACATGCTCTGTTTATGACAGAGTTCACTATGGAGAACTTGTCATTCCAAGATAACTACGCAGATACTGGAATGTGTCCTTTGCCAATGGCTTTGTGAAGATGTCGGCAAGTTGGTCTTCAGACCTGCAAAATTCCAAACAAATTTCCTTGTCGTTCACCAACTCTCTTATAAAATGAAACCTTGTGTCAATGTGCTTGGTTCTCTTGTGAAACACATTATTCTTTTATAATGCTATGGCTGAATTGTTGTCACAGAAGATTGTTGTCGGTTCTTGATGGTTCTGTGACAAGTATTTTAAGACTCTTCTCATCCAGACAGCTTGACATGCAGCACTTGTTGCTGCAACATACTCTGCTTCAGCTGAAGATAGAGTTACTATGGGTTGTTTCTTTGAAGCCCATGAAACAACACCTGTACCAAAATGGAATGTGTATCCAGATGTGCTTTTCCTGTCATCTATGCTGTCTCCATCGTCACTGTCAGTGTAACCAATGAGTTTAAAATTTTCTGAGGTGGAATACATAATACCAAGGTCTTTTGTGCCACTTACATACGTCAGAATTCTTTTACCTACTTTCCAATGTGAGTCTTTTGGTGACTCCATGAACCTTGAGATTAGACTTACACCATACATAATGTCTAGTCTTGTTGCTGTCAAACACATAAGGCTGCCAACAAGCCTTTTGAACAGTGTAGGATCTACAGTGGATCCTTCATCATCCTTGCTCAGTTTTAAACTTGTTATCACTGGTGTTGGGGCTCTCTTGTAGTTAGACATGTTAAACCTTTTTAAAACTTCACTTGCATACTTAGACTGTGATATAAAGATACCACTTTCAAACTGTTGAACTTCAATGCCCAGAAAAAATTTCATAAGCCCCAGATTAGTCATTTCAAATTCACTTTCCATGACTGTTTTAAAATCTGCTATGCCATAATCACCATCAAATATTAAATCATCTACATACAGGTAGACAATTAACATCTTACCTTGCTCATCGACTTTGGTGTACAAATTCGATTCACTTTCACTTCTGTGAAATCCATTTTCAATGAGATAGGAATCAATCCGACTGTACCAAGATCTAGGAGCTTGCTTCAAACCATATAATGCCTTTTTCATCCTGTACACTTTGTGCTCTTGACCTGGAACTTCATACCCTTGTGGTTGTTCCACATATACTTCCTCTTCTAGATAGCCATTTAAGAATGCCGAATTGACATCCATTTGATGAACATGACATTTGTTTTGTGCAGCAATTGCCAAAACTGTTCTGATTGTATCCATGCGTGCAACAGGTGCAAACGTTTCATTGAAGTCGATGTCGGGTTGCTGTGTGAACCCTCTTGCTACCATTCTTTCCTTGTGCTTTTGCACATTCCCATCAGCATCTTGCTTTGTCTTATAAATCCATTTGACACTGATTACATCCTTGTCTTTTGGTACATCGACCAATTCCCATGTCTGGTTTTTCTCAATGCATTCTATTTCTTCATCCATGGCTTGTGCTCATACTTCTTCTTCAACAACTTCTTCAAATGTTAGTGGATCATATATAAGGGAAAATAATGCAAACAGAGAGAATGAATTAGGTGTACGAGCTTCATATATCTCTCGCAGAATTCTTGTCTTCACCGGTTCTGTCGATGTCGACCTAGATGAAATGCTTGATGGAGTCTGATGTCCTCTTGGTGTACTTGTAGGTGTAGCTTGAGCTGCTACTTGTGTTGATGGTCCTTGTGCTGAACCATGTCTTGGTGTCATGGGAGTTGATGGTGCTCTGACCGGTTGACTTACATGTGGTATTTGAACCACTTCCTCTTCCATATCATCATTGTCGATGTTTGACACAATCTTGACATTTGTATCGACGGTTCCATCCCATGATTCATTCTTGACAAATTGAACATCCCGACTGATTATCACTATCCTTGTGACGGGGTCATACAACTTGTATGCTTTTGTGTCTTCTGAATAGCCAACAAAAATACATTTCTGTCCCTTCTTGTCTAGCTTCCTTCTCAGCTCATCTGGGATATGAGCATATGCAACACAACCAAAAACTTTTAAATGTGAGACACTATGATTCATACCTGTCCATGCTTCTTGGGGAACTTTGTTCTTCACACTCTTTGTCGGACATCGGTTCATAATGTATAAAGTAGTTGCGACTGCTTCACCCCAATACTCATTTGGAAAATGCTTGGCTGCCAACATGCTGCGTGCCATATCCATGATGGTTCTGTTCTTTCTTTCGACAATACCATTTTGCTGAGGTGTATACCATGTAGTGAATTGTTTCTGTATGCCATGGGTCTTGCAAAAATTCAGAAATTCATTTGAAACATATTCACCTCCTCTCTCGGTCCTTAAGATCTTGATGCGGTGTCCACTCTGGTTCTCCACAGGTGCCTTGAACTGCTGGAAATAACCAAATGCATCAGATTTGTGTTTCAAGAAATATACCCATGTCTTTCTTGAGTAGTCATCAATAAAGGTTAGAAAATACTTGTAGCCACCAATGGATGATGTCTGCATTGGACCACAAATGTCAGAGTGCACAATTTCAAGTGGTGTGCGTGCTCTATAGGACTTTCTGACTGGAAATGTCTCTCTGTGCTGCTTACCAAAAATGCATCCTTCACAAACCCTCTCTGGTCTGTCAATCAATGGTAATCCCTTCACCATATTCTTTATGTGCAGTAGCTTCATCCCACCAAAATTCAGATGTCCAAATCTGAAATGCCACAACCAGGATTCATCATGAACCTCTGTTTGAAATGCAACTTGCAAATTAGCGCTGCAATTTTCTCTCTTGTCGAGGAGCTCGACTGTTTCTTCACTTTCTGCCTTGAATGCAGCTCCTGTCTTTGTCTTCCCTTTTATGTTGGGAGCTATCCTCAATGGAAACAAGCGGTTGCTTGTCATTGGCACTTTTGCTATGAGCTGGTCGCTTGGACGTTTGTCTTTGATCACACAGTGTTCATATTCCATGTAGACTCTATAGCCCTTTTGTAACAATTGTCCAATGCTTAACAGATTATGTTTCAGACCTTTAACATGATAGATATCAGGGATATACTTACTCTCCCCCTGTTTGGTTAGAATATCAACAGTGCCTTTTCCTAAGACAGTAATTTGGACATTGTTTCCAAGTGTAACATCAATTTTAATTGAAGTATCTAGACTGGAAAACATATTTAAATTACCAGTCATGTGGTTGCTGCATCCTGAATCTAAGTACCATATGTCATGTGGAATTTCTTGAACAACATTGCATTCAAGTGGAGATGTCGATGCTATTAACATTACACATGTTGAAGTGTTGGTGCTGGTTGACTGACTAGGGCTTTGTCTTCCTTGGTCATATTGTTTCTTCTTGCATTCATATGCATAATGACCAAACTTTTTACAGTAATGACATTGAATTTTTTATTTATCAAACCTCTGACCACTTGGCTGACTTGGGTTCTAATTATCTCCTTTGCCACCGACATTTGCAGGACTTTTGCCTTGTCCTCCTCTTGAAGAACTTCTTCCTCTGCCTCTGAAGTTGTTTCTCCCTCTGCCTCTACCACGGCTTATGGATGACTATGCTGCAAATGCGCCTTCCAATGATGTCTGTGATCTACTGATTCTGTGTTCATGATTGATGAGTGAAGCTTGGATCTCATCAATGGTAAATGTTGACATGTTTGTGTGCTCCTCTAAGGTCACAACCAAATTTTCAAATCTTGGAGGAAGACTTCTGAGAATTTTTTCAACAACCCTTTGGTTTGATACGGGTTCTCCGTGAGATTTCAATTGGTTTATCAATCCAACAACTCTGGTGTAGAATGTGTCTACGTTCTCTGAATCTTTCATGGACAGAGATTCAAAATCTTTTCTCAGAATCTGCAGCTTGGATGTCTTTACTTTACCCAAACCTTGATAGGTAGTCTCCAATGTATCCCATGCTTCCTTGGCATTAATCTTTGCTGCTATTATTGGGAGTATGCTCTCATGCATAGCTTGATGTATGAAGAAGAGGGCTTTTCCATCTTTCTTCCTCTGTTCTCTCAAGACATCTTTCTCAGCCTGTGTGAGATTGTTATATGCAGCCATGTCTGCTGGTTCTGCACAACCATGCTGAACTATCTCCTAGACATCTTGACACCTCTGAATAAAGCCTTCATTGTTAAAGACCAATATTCATAATCCTTTCCTTTGGAGGTTGCAATGAACCAGAAGTGGAAGCCATTTTTAATTTTTAATTAACTTTCCATAGAAAATTAATTTCCACCTTTTAAGACAAGATTTCTTTCCTAAAATCTTGGGCTGTTATAAACCTTGCTCTGATATAACCTCGCTCTATACTAGATAGCCAAAACCAAGCCGAATAAACTTGGTTTTAGGGCTCAGTCAATATTAAAAAAATTATGATTTCACTTTCCACTTCGACCAGTTTTTACCTCGACCATTTCGGTTGCTGGGACCAAGTTAATACCTGCGATCAAGTTGGTACCTGTGACCAAGTTGATACCTGCGATCAAGTTGGTAGCTGCGACCAAGTTGATAGCTGCGATCAAGTTGGTAGCTGCGACTAGGTTGGTAGAATATGATTCTTAGTCTAAAGACTTAAGAATTTACAAATGTTTTTACCTATGAGTAAGATGAAGTAAACCAGTGCCCACTTTTACAAATCCAAATAACTTATGAAAAACATATGCCCAAATATGTAGGAAGATTTGAGTTGACCAAGGTGCTGTAAAATCTCGAACTTTCACGCGGTGAGATTTTTATGGGTTCTTGTTCTTTTACTTATCAGTAATTGTAAAAGACATTTACAGAAGTAAATCTGAAAATATGTGCAGCCAAATAATCATGAATTCAACCACAAACTATTTCATATATTAACTATGCGCAAATACAAAGTAATACAAACTCGTCGCTCTACAGAGCTTCAGCTTTTCGACTAAATCACATGCACAGAAGCTTGAGCTTCGACTTCACTTTCTCACCCTGAGTTCCTCTGCTGTCTAATGTCTGTGTTTGCATCTATGTAAACTGATTTACAAAATGCTTCTTCTATTTATAGGCAACCTGCCGACTTACTTGCCAACTTACTTTCTATTAAACACTGCAATAACTATCTACCTAACAACTTAGCTTCTGAAATAAATTCGATTGAATTACGTTGCCTACTTGTGGACTTTTCCTTCTTGTCAGACTGACAGACAAGATCTTGACTTGTACAGACTTTGATAGAGTCGGTTGGAAGCCAAGTAGAGATCTGCGAGTAATTACATTTTTCCAACAAAGTAATCCCCTACTCTTCTGCACTCAAACTATTCTACAGATGAGGGCCCTGAAATCCTCTTAAATTCATCTCTTAAATTCATCAGTTGAGGCCATTCTTACAATTTCCTTCCACTTCCACGACGAAGAGTTTCAGTTGTTTGAGTTCGAGGGGCGATGATCATTCTGAAACTCCGATATAGCTATCACTTCCTTCAATCTCCGATAACTCTTCTTCTGTTCAACTTGGAAGTTCGCAAATCTGTTTGCAAGAATTAGTAAACGCGAGCCGCAAGTGACCAGCTTAGGCCAATACCGTTGATTACACAGTTCTTCCGGGAAGGGTGCAATACGCACTAGAATAGGCTGCATGGGCGTTCCTGCAACTGAATCAGTTTCAGTTCCTGCTGCATGGATATTATTGCAGGTAAAGCCCACAATGGCCATCCGCAGCTCACGATGGTGTAACCCCACACAGTAAAACGAACAATCGCAAGAGACCATCCTCCGCCATTTAACATCCCATGTTGAAATCTGCTCAACAAATTCCACCATCTTCCACCTCCCTTCAGATCGATCGTGCATTTCCAAAAACAACTTCATACTATCGTCCCACCAGCACCACCCTAACGCCACCACTTTGTGGGTTTCACTAAGTACTGACTTGTCATTGTTATTGGACATAATAATACATTTGTGAGTAATGGTCGTTATCTTTGACATGGGGGAAAGTGGGAAGAACGTTTTTGTTTAAGGATTGCAAACCCTAGCTACAATACCTGTATCATTGGATCGGTCACCATAGAAAGACAAGTCTGCCAACATGACGCGTGCAACGGATCATCTCCAAATGAGTTGAGCAGTTCCAGCTTGCTTCTTCAGGAAATAAAAGGAGAAGCAGGTCTGCCATTTCCATGTGTAGAAGCAGAATGCCATGCAAGGCGTATTGGGGTTATCATCGCTGAGCACCAGCCATGGCTGCTGGTTGATAGGTGCATGTGCCCATATATGATTTATGAAATTGTTGGAGCAAAGAAGAGCGTTCCATTCCTTACATATACAGCGATATCTATGCATGTCTTCCATTGGCAGGAAACTCAATATCTCTTCTATCAAATGGTCTGGCAAGTCATTCCAACGATCAGCGAGAACAGAGCGTTCGGCCTTATCTGACACCTCCATTTTTGTTTCCCTGTAACTCTTTGTTTCCATTTTCAGAGAGAATAAACGATGGTGAAGAGATGTAGGTAGCTCAATTCAATGACAAATTGATAATAAATTGAAGTCTTGGCTCAATTCAATAACGAAATGATAATAAATATCTGTCCGCATAACTATTCCAAAAACATGTTAAAAGCCGACTTCACATTTGTTCTGTTTTTTTTGTTTTTTTAACTAACAATCGTCCAATCCCACACTGGTGACTTAGTCTAGTCATAATGGGTTAATGAGTAACCTTATTGTCCTTTAACTTTACAAAGATTATTTGCTTCAAACAGATAACACATATTCTTAACCATTCATAATGGGTTAATGAGTAATCTCATTGTCACTTAACTTTACAAAGATTATTCTGCCTCAAAGAGATAACACATATTCTTAACCATTCAGCTGAATGGAACAGTACCTAAGATAACTCTATTTTTATTAAAATGAAATTGTCACACAACTTTACGAAGATTATTTACCTCTAGAAAAGGCAAAAATTACTTCTTAACCTATCACTCCTCACCTTGACTTTAAAAATTACATTTTTCTTTAGAGTCATTATCCCTTAATAACTTGAATTAAGAAATTACATTTTTGGTTTTATTCTATTTTGCTATACAAAATCATTTTTGGAGATAGCTACTGATAAGAAGCACACGTGATCTCCTACTCCTCTCCACTCAAACCATTCTGCAGATGAGGGAGCTGAAATCCTCTTAAATTCATCGAACACAGTTGAGGACATTTTTACAATTTCCTTCAACTTCCACAACGAAGAGTTTGAGCTGTTTGAGTTCGAGGGGCGATGATCATTCTGAAACTCCCATATAGCTATCACTTCCTTCAATCTCCGATAACTTTTCTGTTGTTCAACTTGGAAGTTCGCAAATCTGTTTGGGACAATTAGTAAACGTGAGCCGCAAGTGACCAACTTAGGCCCATACCGTTGATTACACAGTTCTTCCGGAAAGGGTGCAATAAGCACTGGAATAGGCCGCATGGGCGTTCCTGCAACTGAATCTGTTCCAGTTCCTGCTGCTTGGATATTATTGCAGGTAACGCCCACAATGGCCATCCGCAACTCACGATGGTGTAACCCCACACAGTAAAACGAACAGTCGCAACAGACCATCCCCCGCCATTTAACATCCCATGTTGAAATTTTCTCAACAAATCCCACCATCTTCCACCTCTCTTCAGATCGGTCGTGCATTTCCAAAACCAACTTCATACTGTCCTCCCACCAGCACCACCCTAACGCCACCACTTTGTGGGTTTCACTAAGTACTGACTTGTCATTGCTATTGGACATAATAATATATTTGTGAGTAACGGTCGTTATCTTTGACATGGGGAAAGTTGGAAGAACGTTTGTGTATAAGGATTGCAAACCCTAGCTACAATACCTGTATCATTGGGTCGGTCACCGGAGAAATACAGGTCTGCCAACATGACGCCTGGAACGGATCCTCTCCAAATGAGTTGAGCAGTTCCAGCTTGCTTCTTCAGGAAAGAAAAAGAGAAGCAGGTCTGCCATTTCCGTGTGTAGAAGCAGAATTCCATGCAAGGCGTATTGGGGTTATCATCGCTGAGCACCAGCCATGGCTGCTGGGTGACAGGCGCATGTGCCCATATATGATTTATGAAATTGTTGGAGGAAAGAAGAGCGTTCCATTCCTTACATATACAGCGATATCTATGCACGTCTCCCATTGGCAGGAAACCTAATATCTCTGTTATCAAATGGTCTGGCAAGTCATTCCAACGATTAGCGAGAACAGAGCGTTCGGAGGTATCTGACACCTCCATTTTTGTTTCCCTGTAACTCTTCGTTTCCATTTTCAGAGAGAATAAACGATGGTGAAGAGATGTACGTAGCTCAATTCAATGACAAATTGATAATAAATTGAAGTCTTGGCTCAATTCAATAACGAAATGATAATAAATATCTGTCAGCATAACTATTCCAAAAACATGTTAAAAGCGGACTTCACATTTGTTTTTTTATTTTTATTTTTTTTAACTAGCAATCGTCCAATCCCCCAACTAGTATACACTTGTGACTTAGTCTAGTCGTAATGGATTAATGAGTAACCTTATTTTCACTTAACTTTACAAAGATTATTTCCTCAAAGAGATAATACATATTCTTACCTAAGATAACTCTATTTTTATTAAAATGAAATTGTTTGCCTCTAGAAGAGGCAAATTTTACTTTCTTAACCCATCACTCCTCACCTTGACTTTAAAAATTATATTTTTCTTTAGAGTTATTATCCTCTAATAACTTGAATTAAGAAATTACATTTATAGAGTTATTGAGTTATTAGCCCTTAAGAAATTATATTTTTAGTTTTAATCTATTTTTTTGGATTTGAATTTAAGGCATTTTTTAAAGAGGAAACATGGGTTTTTAACTATTAAGGTTAATATATTTTTTATTCTTAATTTGACTAAGTCATTTAATTATTTTTTGGTTAAAATGGAAGTAAGAAAAACACTTGTAACTAGTTATTATTATTATTAATTATATAGTAAACGCTTTCTCTATTGAGTCACAAATCTCATAAGAAATCTATAACAATCTTATACATGAAATGAGTTCTACCATGGTTCAATATTTGCATAGTGGAATAGTGCTATTAGATTTTCAATGTCAAATTCTAAATCCACTTATAGTGTATAATATTCTATAATGATATGAAATATGAGTAGAACTTTTTTTGTTTTTCTACAAAAGTATACAACTCAAATAACTTATGGTTTAAAAGAACAAAATTGGATACTTTATGTGAAGGGACGTGGGTGTGGGTTCTAGTCCATATTATTGATTGTTGATTCAATGGAACCATGGTTTTTTGGTTAAAATTCAACTATTCCATGCAAACTAAGGTTGGTCCAAAGTAAAGACAAAGCCATGCTACATCATAAATAAGGCACTTAGGTGGACCTTTCAGGAGAAGGAAGAGGTCACATTATATCTCTTGCTAGAGAATTGGAGTTTTGTGTTCGAAGAAAATCTAAGCTAAGTTGGTTTGATGAATTCATTAAGTATTAATAAAAAATTTCAAACTTAGAGAAGGAAACAACAAAGTGAAAATTTAGAAAATGTGTTCTAAAGATGGAAAAGATTATCAAGGATTCACGTCAAAATGAGCAAACTGAATAACCATGGCTTGGGTGCAACCGTTGTTTAGCTTGGCGCAAACAACAACAATGTTTGAGATTGTAATAGAGATTGTTGATCCACCATCCAATCCCTTATAATGTGTTTTTTTTGAGTGAGACTCTTGACCTACCCTAACACAAGTTCTCTCTTCTCCTATGATATATCCTTGCATGTAAATTGAGAGATTTTGAGCTTCTCATGCACTCTTATAAAAGAGTGCATGTCCCCATGTTGGAGCTAGTTGTTACCCTTGATATTGCATGAGGATTGCATGTATGATTCTTATCACACAATTTAGATATTTACAAGTTGGTTACTTCCGAAGGATGCAACTTACATTGGATTGGAGGATACCTATTTCTCCTTGGTGATATGTTGTCAAGACCAAGTTCTCTCTTCATGTTTTCATATTGGTGGATGATCGATCAGATGCTACACGTATATGACGGTAATGCTTGGTGTTCTGCTTCATATATTATTCACCATATCTGAATGTTATTACTCCTTATCCATTGTCATGTTATAGTACATAGACATGTATGGTTGTTACTTGGTGGACGGTTTAGGTGGTGAGCCTAGCATATGTGGCCTTATTCCTATATTTCTACCATGATTATTAATCTGATTTAATGGTTGGAGATCTCCTAGTCTGAATACCCTAGAATATATTGGAGTATTTCATACATATGTTACTTTGTCAAGACATGGGCTATGATCCTATGTTGCATGGTAATGTGTTCTTGACCATTTTTTGATTGGTGAATTGCTTGAACGCCCTACAAAATTTCTTGAACACACTAGCGACACTAAGAAGGGGCGGGAAGGGGGGGGTGGCTGAATAAATGTCCTATGTTTTTTCCTATTTTTCTTTCAATCATAATTTATTCAAACACATTCATTAAACCACTTGGTTATCTTCTACCCTTGGTCAGTGATAAACATTGATTATCTTCTTGTTTTTTCCTATTTTTCTTTCAATCATAATTTATTCAAACACATTCATTAAACCACTTGGTTATCTTCTACCCTTGGTCAGTGATAAACATTGATTATCTTCTTCCCCCAAACAATGGTTTCCTAATGTTGATTCTATGACCATGAGAAATGGTTTCCCACTGCTAATTCTATGCCCACTTCTAATTCTCTTCCCACAAGCAATGGTTTCCCACTACTAATTTTCTTCACTGTTATTCTTCTCTTCCCACGAGCAATGGTTTACCATTGCTAATTCTCTTCCTACAAGAAATGGTTACCCACTCCTAATTCTCTTCCCACTAGAAATGGTTTCCCATTACTATTCTTATATACCCACAAGAAATGATTTCCCACTACTATTCTTATCTTCCCATGATATGTGATTGAACATTGATGATTGTATGTCCTTTATTCATTTATAATATGAACCCCTACCAATGCTTTTGTATTGCTACGATTTATATTTGTCTTATCTTATATAATTTAATATCCAGAACATGATGTGGATATATATATCATAGTTCATTATGCATATTGAACTAGCATGTGTCAATGGTTTCAATTCCTTTTGCATCATATACATCTCTCCAATCCTTTCTAGCACATTCCTTGTAGATGCCACATCTCAAACACAAATTTTGTTCATTTACATTTGCATATTGCAAACATCTCCCTTACATAAATGATTAAATAGATATTCTTATAGTCATTGAACCATATGTTTCTTGTGACCAAATCGTATATAGGCTGAAGCCTCATCACATACTCTACCTTACAATTTCTACAAAAATTTAGCCATTCTTCGAACACATGCATGTGGTCTTCAATGATGTCAAGAGTCTTGCTATCTCAAGGATTTGGGATGTCAGTGTTCAACGTGTCAAAGTGCCTCTCAATATTTCAACATCGAAGGAGTATGATTCTAGCAACCCTATTGATGATCCCTAGATACACAACATGAAGGCTTATCTCAGAGTAATGGTAATATTCTTGTCATATTCACATTCACACTTCAACCAATGCATGAGCATGTATTTATGTGCTTGAACACACCATATGAATCAAAGAACCAACATTATACTTGTAAAAATTTATTTCCAAATAGTGTGATCTCGGACAGCTGTGATCTTCAGCGAGTAGGAGAGCCTACTGATCTCTACCATCTACAATTTGACTTAGAAAAGATGTTCACACAATTACAATAAGAAATCCATAATTGCTCATTATATCAAGCCAAAAATGTATCTTTTGTCGATTTCATCTTCGATCTGAATTCTGTTCCTCAGAGCTTATTTCCTACTTCACTCCTTCATTGCAATCTATATCTCTCACCTTTTTTTTCACCTCTCCACTCTACAAATTGTTACCTATTATACATGACCATTGCACCTTTAGATTACAAGGGAGTGGACCCAAATGTGATTTCCCAATGCACTTAATGTGTCAGCTCATTCATTCATGATCGAGTTCAAATGGTCCCAACATTATCTCAACCTTACCACAAGATTCGAAGTGGACCTATGTAGACCGCGTCCAGTTAGTTGTGATCATACTACCTATTACCAGAACTTGTTATTCTGGTAGATCAATAACTATACATTTTATGGGATTCTAGTAATTCCATAGTATATGTCACATATACATCCATATTTACTCAAATCCACATGTCAAGTGATCATCTTTACCTTAGCATGACATGCTTGACTCGGAGGGAATTCAATCTCATGACTGAAAGCATGAGATTGGATTCTTTGATCCTGGTGTCAAGGTTATTGTTCCCAACTATAGGAACTCCAAATTCTAGTTTCTCCCTTTGTTTTACTTGTATAAGCATTGTTACATAAATTCCAAGTTCCAATAGCTCCCTTTAATTCATTTTGTATTAATGTAGCTACATGAACTCCAAATTTTGGTAGAGAAATGACTTATAATGGAATGCAAGTATCATATAGACTCTTCATCAAATATGATCATCTTTAACACAATATTTGATATCAATTTCACCATGTTTAACATCAATGAAAACACATTTCTAACAATCTTCTCCTTTGTCATTGATGGGAACATATAGTAAAACAATTGGATCCCCCTAAGAATGAGCTCTCCACATGATTAGGTTTTATTAGATATTGTTTCTACTTCCCTTTACTGTCATTTTTTATACTTCTTTGTTTGACTAGAATTCTCCCCCCTTTGACATCAATGACGAAGGGTCATTCATCTATAAATTCCTATCATGCTACTGTTAAAATATCTTCAACTCTTCATTTAAGTTTCTCCTTCTATCAAGTATTGCAAGGCCTTTGATTATTTATGCATTTTTTTGTTGGTATTCTCCCCCTAACTTTCATAGGATGCTAGAAGGTTCTAATAGATGTCATATGCTCCCCTTTTCAAATAGCTTGAATTTTTTACAATGCACTATGCACCCCTTATCATGATTATACTATCTCTATTTAACCACTAGTCTTGAACTGACATATATGCCTTGTTTCCCTAAATACGAAAATCAATATGCTTTCTGAGATTAGTACACAATTAATACTTCACAAACTCTTCTTCAATCTTTTTCCATTAAGGAAATTAACAATATGATATCTTATAAATGCTCTCCACATGTGCCTTAGATGATGACTATAGGTTTAGTGTGCACAGGCTCCCTTTATCATATTTGTTTCCCATCTAAGACCTTTGAAGACCTTAACAAAAAACTAATAATTTTCTTTTCATATGTCTCCATGTTTCCATAAGGATTGTAATGATACTTAGATACAACCTACACATAGTCTTGTTTTCATTTATAACAGATATACTCCTCTTACAACTTTATTCTTACTCTTTAATTGTGGGATTCCAGGTTTTCATAGACAACTCTTAATACTATTCCAACTTACTTCTCATATCATGCACAACTTCATTGATTGTTCTTAAACACCTTCTTGAAGCAAGTTTAAATCCCAAACTTGTCATTTAAAATAGAGGATCCCATCCTTGACTTGTAAAGTTGTCTTGTATCATTATCTTGAAGTTGCTCTACATTGTCAAAATATTGAACTTTGTCTCATAAACTTGTTTTATTTAATGGTCATGGTCTGGTACTTCCTTTCTGTTGTAAATAAATTTTCTCCCATTGAGTTGAAGCTTATAACTATTTTAGATATGTAGAAAAAAAACCTCTAAAATTGAAACCATATACTCTGATTATTTCTCTTATAGAACATGAATAAGCTTTATCTTAGCTTAACGATATCCTTAAAATCAAACTTCAAACTAGGTTACATCATCCCTTAAATAAAAGTCAAATCGGTCTTTTCAATTCTTGAACTATGAACTTCACATCTGCTTCTTCTTTGTTGCCCTACAATTATCTTTCAAAATAGAATGGACCACTTCATCTTCTTCTAAGATAGTAGGATGAGAGTTTGGAATATAATTTGGAAGAACAACATCCTAATTCTCACCTGAGTTTACAGTGATATCAGGTACATTCACATGATACACCATTTCTGCTTATTGAATATATACTTGATTTTGAGTAATGGAAACATGTACATTCTCTTGTCCAATTATTCCACATTTCTTGTTCTGCACCTCTAATTTTCTTCTCATACTTTTATGAATCTTGGCTTAGGAGGCTTTGTCATGCCAAAATTTTGATCAATGTGTCTATACTTGTGGCAATTCCAACATCTTATGGCATTCTTGCAATTCAAATCTTTATGACCATATCCATTACACGAGGAGAAATAACCATTGAAAGGTGTTTCATACCTAGATATATAGTTCCACCTTGAAGATGCATAATTTATAAATTCGTCTTGAACTCAAATATATGTCCTTCCTCCATGTGTGGATTCATAGTTTTTCCTTGCTTCCTTCTCTTTGTGTGAATAATATGCACTTGCTTCATTACTGTGGGTAGAATCTCCTTCAATTTTGGCTTTAGTGGATTTAGTGATCTTGTTCATATCAAATCCAATACATGATTTCTCAAAAATGATCTCCACCTCTTGAGGATTTCATGCAATGCTTTTGTGCACTTATTGTACTTTTCTTTTAGCTCTTGATCTTTGATAGTTCTTTCAACTTATTTCTTCAGCTAAGTATTTTTAGTCTTGAACTTACGAATTTCTTTTTATTTCGATATTAGTTGTCCCTTCAATTCTTCAGTTAATTTACTTTCTTCATCATAATTAATATTCAATTGTTTTTCTAGGCTATCCTTATCTTTTTAAGCCTCTTGTAGATTATCAATTAGCTTCTAGTTTTATTCCCTTAGTTCTACAAGTGCTTCTTGTACATTATTACTCTTTCTTGCTCATTCATTGCTAGGATTCTTCTTTCCTTGACTAATTTCTTCTCTTTCCTTAAATTTTTTGTTCAATATTTCAATCTTATTGTCTTGCATCTTGGCAATCTTTCTTAGATATATAACTTCTTCAAGGGATTTTTCTAACTCAACTTTCAAGTCAAGCATTGCTTCTTCTTCATATTCACTTTATTCTTTTGAATTCTCCTTTTTTTTGTATGGATTTTGTCTTCTAAGGAAAGGAGTACTATTTCATCTCTTCCTTCATCATTATCTAAAGAATATTCTCTTGGGGGATTCTTCCATGAGAGGAAACTTAGCTACAAAATGACTAATATTTCCACATTGAAATCATTTCAAGGGTTGTTTTCCTTGGTACATACATGTACCTTGTTTTAGATTCCTCACAAACTATGCCATTTCTTCATTAGATTCTTCACGAGTATCCATGCGTGTTCTTTAGGATATCCTTCAATTTGGTTGAACTTGTATGGAGGCCTTCTCTAATACCAATTGTTGAACACACTAGGGACACTAAGAAAGGTGGGGGGTGAATCAATATCATAAGTTTTCCCTACTTTTCTTTCAATCAAAACTTCTTCAAACACATTCATATATAGAAATTCATCTTTAAATACATTCATATCAACATTGATAAGAACTCATCAACAAGTACACAAATAGTACACAAGATATATGTGGAAATTCAGTAATATATATTGGTAAACTCAATAGAGTAGATTAGATCCAATTGGTGGTTATCATCATTCTTCTAGTTGTTCTTAGTTAGTGGTGAACCATTTGGTTATATTCTACCCTTGGTCAGTGATAAACATTGATTATCTTTTTACCTCAAACAACAGTTTCCCATAGCTAATGTTATTCCCATGGCCAATGGTTTCCCATTGCTAATTTTCTATGGATGAGAAATGATTTCCCATTGCTATTATTCTCTACCCACGAGCAATGGTTTCCCAGTGTTATTTCTCTTCCCATGAGAAATGGTTTCCCACTACTAATTATCTTCCCACAAGCAATGGTTTCCCACTATTATTCTTCTCTACCCCTTAGCAACAATTTCCCAATACTATTCTTCTCTTCCAATGATCTATGATTGAACACTAATAATTTTTTGTCGTCTAGTCACTTCTAATCTAAACCCCTATCTCTGCTTTTGTATAACTCTAAATTCAGTTTGTCTACACTTCTACAATTTAATATCCAAAAAATCATGTGGATAGATTTGTCATAGTTCATTGTGCATCTTGAATTATCTTTTTTCAGTGCCTTCAATTTCGTTTACATCATATACATCTCTGCAATCCTTTGTAGCATAGTTCTTGTATATTCCACTTCTCAAACACAAAATTTGTTCATTTACATTTGCATATTGCAAAAGACTCCCTTACATAAATGATTAAACTCATCTTCTTATAGTCATTGAAGCCTTTGTTTATTGTGACCAAATCATATACACGCTAAATCCTCTACTAAAACTTTACCCATGCTTCAAACACAAAATTTGTTCATTTACATTTGCATATTGCAAACAACTCCCTTACATAAATGATTAAACTCATCTTCTTATAGTCATTGAACCCTTTTTTTATTGTGACCAAATCGTATACAAGCTAAATCCTCTACTAAAAATTTACCCATGCTTCAAACTTGCGCATGTGGTCT
Organism: Pseudotsuga menziesii; assembly: GCA_001517045.1. NCBI lineage: Eukaryota > Viridiplantae > Streptophyta > Pinopsida > Pinales > Pinaceae > Pseudotsuga > Pseudotsuga menziesii. Next base: position 74,256 of record LPNX010347034.1, read on the forward strand.
TCAACGATTTCAAGAATCCTATTATCTAAAGGATATGGAACTTCAGTGTTAAACATGTGAAAGTTCCTCTTAATATTTCAACATCGAAGGAGTATAATTCTAGAAAACCTATTGATCATCCCAAGAATCACAATGTAGATTAATGCTCAGATTCTTGTCATTCTCGCATCCACACTTCAACCAATGCTTGGTCTTGTATTTATGTGCTCAAAAACACCATATGAATAAAAGAACCAATATTGTACTGCAGAAATTTATTTCCAAACAGTGTGGTCTCAAACATATGTGATCTTCAACAAGAAGGAGAGCCTTGTTGGAGACCCACGCAGGCTCAGTTTCCTCTGTAACTGACAACCTTGCTGTCAGTTCACTTCGTAACTAATGGCATGCATCAGTTCTCTTTAGACCACCACTATGGCATGTTTCTTTTTTTTTGCTAATCAGGATAGATATTATGTATTGTAATCTTTTACACACATCAGTATAGAATTATTCATTCCTTCTCTCTGTTTTTTATTATTTTTCTGTTTTGCAAGTTGTGTGTTCTCTCTTGCTAGCTATATCTTTCTGTGCAGGTGTTCAACACTCATCTACATGGTATCAGATCTCTGCTGCTAGGAAAAAGATGCACCAGCATTTTTATTTGTAGGTACAGAAGATCGAAAATCGTTGGAAGAATGTAATTTCCAAAGGAAGCTATTCTCACACCATACAATTATTTTGCATGGGAAGTAAAGATGGAGATCTTTCTTCGAACCAGAGGATTGTATAGGATTGCTATGGCCATGGAAAGTGAGCCTGCAGCATCCATAGAAAAGTCCAAATACCTCAATCGAATGGATGAGACCTACGAAGCCCTCTGCATGCACATCTCCCCTGAGCTACTTTTCCATATTTCTTCTTGCAAAACTCCCAATGAAGTTTAGACCACCATGAAAGGACTCTTTCGCAAGCAAGATGAGATGAAATGCCACATGCTGGAAGTGGAGTTGCTCTCTTTGGATCCATGAAGCTTCGACAATATACAGGATTTCTTCACAAGATACAAGTATTTGTTGTTGCAACTCAAGGGTTGCAGGGTTGATAAATCTAAGGAGGAAAAATGGATCCAGTTCTATCCATCCTCTCCAAGCTTGGACCGAAATACTATATATTTGTCTCCATGTTTCATTCAGTGAGGCTCATCTCTGGAAATAACTGGACCATGCCCACTCTTGATGCTTTTCTTAAATCTTTGTCTCAAGAACAAGACAAGCCCATCAATATGGGAAAAATCAAGGGCTCCAAGGCACATGCTCTTGCTGTGCATGATGGTAATCATAACCCAAAACAGAGATTTAAATCCAAAGACCAAGAAAAGGCACATGCAAATCCAAAGAAGAAAGGGAACACCAAACCCTTCAATGACTCCTCTGGATCCAAAGGTGAAAAATGGAAGAAAATGGAGAAATGCACATACTGCTAGAAAGGATTCCATCCAGAATCCTCATGCATGAATAAGCAGATAGATTAGATGGCCCAGATACTTCAGAAGCACAACCTTGGGGTTCACATTCCAGAGGTGGCCAAGAAGAAGCCTAAAGATCATGCTCTTGGGAAAGGTAACTCTAGCCATGCTTTGATTTCCATTAATTCATCTCCCTATGCATGGATTGTAGATTCAGGTGCATCTCACCACATGGATACCACCAAGGAAGCCTTCTCTTCATTGGACGCATGCAAAGGTCCTCCTATACTCATGGGGGATGATTCTCCTATTCATATCACCGGCAAGGGAAGAATTGAACTCAATCATGGTATCTTTGAGGATGTGCTACATGTTCCAAAACTCTCAGTGAATCTTCTCTCCGTCTAGAAAATTACACATTCTAGCACCGAAAAGAGAGTTGAATTCACTCCTAATGCTGTGAATATCTTCGACATACAAAGCAACTCTAAAGTTGCCACTGGTGAGGTAAATCACAGATCCAAGCTTTACACATTTTCTGTAATCATTGAACCAGATTCTGCCTTATTACTTACGCATGCCAATGATAGTATTAGGTTATGGCACAAAATATTTGGTCATCTTAATTTCAGACACATGCAGCAACTCTACAAGCAGGTAATGGTCATTGGCTTGCCCAACATTCATTTTTCAAAACGAGTTTGTCAAGGATGTATTATTGGCAAACATCCTCAAGAGAAGTTTGAAAAGGGGAAGGCTAAGAGGGCCTCCTCTCCCTTAGAGCTCATCCATAGTGATTTGATGGGACCCTTTCCTCATCTATCCATCAACAAGGCGAGGTATGTTCTTACATTTCTTGATGATTTCTCATGATATACTTGGGTGTGTTTTCTCAGGAAGAAATCCGAAGTTTTTGAGCATCTCAAAGACTTCAAAGCACTTGTAGAGAATCAGTCCACAAGAAAGATTAAAATCCTCCGCACAGAAAATGGGGGGGAATATGTGAACATGAATGTTCAAACTCTTTGTTTAGAGGCTAGTATACAGTTGCAACATACAATACCATACACTCCACAGCAAAACGGAGTGGCTGAGTGGAAGAACAGATCCCTCAAAGAGATGGCCTCTTGCATGTTGCATGCGAGGTCTCTTCCTTCTAAACTATGGGCTGAGGCACTTAACTGTGCCAACTACATATAGAAAAGATCCCCTCATAGATCTGTCAAGGACATGACTCCTTTTGAGGCATGGAGCAGTTGCAAACTAGAAGTCACCCACTTTCGAATATTTGGATCACATGGATGGGCCCACATACCCTCTGAAAAGAGGAAAGCATTAGATCCTCAGAGCACTGCATGCATCTTCGTGGGATATTTCGATGATGTAAAGGGTTACAGTTTGATTGATCCCTCTACAGACAAACTCTTTATTGAGCGATGTGTCTAGTTTGAGGAAATCCCCTTGCATGCACCATTGGAGTCACATGTAGAGACTTTTGTTCCTCTACCTACACCACACATCCGTGATGATGAGTCCACTCATTCAGATCATGATTCAGATTTGAGTTCTGAATCTGACGGAGAACATGAGCATGAATATGTTGATCCACCTCTTTTCTCCCCTAAGAGAACAAAGAACTTAAGAGAGATATATGCACAGACAACTCTACAGGATGTAGGTGACCTTGTGGGGGATCTAGTGGATCAGAGGATGCAGCCCCAGTTTGAGGAGCCTTCTTATGCACTCATATCTACCGAACCAGTGATTCCCATGCATTGTTACATGGTTCTCTCTTCAGACCCACAGGCCTATGTAGAGGCTACAGGGAATCCCCTCTGGGAAGCTGCTATGCAGGATGAGTACAACTCTCTCCTTGACAACCAGACTTGGGATTTGGCACCACTTCCTTCAGACAGGAATCTTGTCAGATGCAAATGGGTCTATAAGATCAAGAAGGTAGCAGATGGACAGATCAACATATACAAAGCCAGGCTAGTTGCCAAAGGTTTTCAGCAGGTTCATGGGTTAGACTATGATGAGACCTTTGCTCCAGTAGCAAAGATGGATTCCATTCGATTGGCACTTGCCATTGCTACATCCAGGAGGTGGGAAGTCCATCATATGGATGTGAAGAATGCATTTCTTCATGGTGATCTCTCTGATGAGATCTACATGGAGTAGCCACAAGGATTCATACAAGATTCATCCTTGGTTTGCAGATTGAAGAAGTCTCTCTATGGCCTTAAGCAAGCCCCGAGATCATGGTATGCCAAGATGGACTCCTACCTATTGTCCTAAAACTGTGTACGGTGTACGTCAGATCCGAATGTATACATGCTTAGGACAACTGACTAACTTCTGCTACTAGTTTTATATGTGGATGATTTGCTGATCACTGGCAGCTCAACTTTAGCACTTACTGTAGTCAAGAGGATTATGCATGATAGGTTTTTGATGACGGACATGGGTCCATTACATTTCTTCCTTGGTCTTGAAATTAGCCATGATGCCTCAAGCATCAAACTATCTCAGGCCAAGTATGCTCGAGATCTTCTAGAACGATTCTATATGACAAACTGCAAGTATGCATTGTCTCCTTTCCTATCAAGGGTTAAACTTGAGCATGGCAGGAACACTCCATTGGTTGACAACACACTATATAAACAACTAGTGGGGATCTTGTTGTATCTTACACACTCTCGACCAGACCTCTTGTATGCAGTTGGGGAAGTCTCTCGGTTCATGCAAGAGCCACATGAGCTACATTGGAAGGATGCCAAGCAGATCCTTCAATATGTACATGGCACCATCACCTTTGGGATTCACTATGCAGCAGATTCTACATTGGATCTAATAGGATTCACTGATTTTGACTGGGCTAGCAATAACATTGATTGCAATCTACATCTGGGTACTCACTCAGTCTAGGTTCAGGGCCAATTTGTAGGTCGAGCAAGAAGCAAGTTGCTATTGCTCTATCTTCATCTGAGGCCAAATACAGAGGGGTAGTCAACATAACTGTTCAGGCTTTGTGGATACAACATTTTCTCACTGAGTTGAGCATCTAGTTCCATTAGCCTGCTGTCATCTGGTGTGACAACCAGAGCACTCTAAAGTTCTGCAGAGATCCAGTACTGAGGCAGTGGACAAAGCACATAGAGATCCACATGCACTATATTAGAGATTTGGTGCACGAGCAGATCATCGACTTGCAGTTCTATCCTTCAGCTGAATAGACTACCGATATCTTCACCAAGACCTTCATTGCGTAGAAGTTTCACTCTCTGCGCGATCGTCTTGGAGTGAAAGACACAGTTTCCTAGCAACTGTCTTTTTCTTCTTTTGCTACATTGTATCTTGAGGGGAGGTTTTTCCCATGAGGTTTTCCCTCTTTCCTCATTTTATTTCAATGTTCATTAGTTGCATTGCTTTTGGGTGACCTATTATGGACTTAGTTGCAGGGGCCCTTTCTTTATTACCCCATAGTAGTGTTCAAGGGGGGTGTTGGAGACCCATGCAGGCTCAGTTTCCTCTGTAACTGACAGCCTTGGTGTCAGTTCAGTCCGTAACTGATGGCATGCATCAATTCTCTTCAGGCCACCACTATGGCATGTTTCTTTTTTTTCTGCTAATAAGGATAGCTATTATGTATTGTAATCTTTTACACACATTAGTATAGAATTATTCATTCCTTCTCTCTATTATTATTATTTTTCTATTTTGCAAGTTGTGTGTTCTCTCTTGCTAGTTGTATCTTTCTGCGTAGGTGTTCAACACTCATCTACAAGCCTAGCGATTTATGCCATCTACAATTCAACTCAAATAATATGTTCCTGCAATTACAATAAGAATTACAAGTTTTCCAAAATTGTAATGTTTTCAATAATGCTCGTGTCGGATGATGGAGAATGTCTTAAGGTCTTCCTTCCAGCAAGTTATTTTCTGTCAACTACAACACTTTATCTGGAGTTAGAACTAGAGCCGATAAAAGTACCTTGAGGCCTACATTCATGAATGGTAGGTTCTCTCCTCAATAGGCAATGGGAATTCCTCAATGTCCCTTGCTTGATGAATTTTGTTGATGTTTGATGACAAGTCATTTATTCACATCATACAAAATGTACTTGGGTACCTTGAGATCTGTATCATCAGTGATAGATTATTGTTTATTGGTTAACAACTCCATAACTCGCTGGTAATTCAATGATTTCTCTTCATGCTTGACATCAAGAAATATATTCACAGAAGGGGATTTGGACCAGGAATGTATTAGAGGTCCAAATTCGGCAAGATTCTACAAGTTTGCTTTAGGCCTAATCTAAAAGTTTCTCAATCTTTACAATTTTTTACACAGTTTTACAAGTTTTTGAAAAAAATGTAATTGCAGTAAGAAACTTGTAATCAATTAACCTTTTCTAATATTTTATAGCTTATGATATATCTCAGTGTTGGAAACATTATTGAACAAATTTATGATTTTTTTCCAGGATTACTTCCACAGCTATTTTGTTTCAGTTGCCTGGTATGAAAATACTGATTATTTATCTAAATTGTCAAGAATTAGTTAGTTATTGTACATCCTCAAAATCCCTTTTCATGATTTTATTCCTCCTACCATTTCCAATGCATTTTAATACGATGGATCATGTCTCAACGGTCAAATAAATGGGTTATGTCGATCGTTTAACTACTTTCTGGTCTCCGATGTGACGTCTCCCATGCATATCAAATTATATTTGAACGTGCCACCATCACCCTCCGAATTATACTCACTACCACCCTTCAAATCCATCACCACCTGAAGACTCATCCTCATATGTCATCACTCCTCCCATTACTTGTAATCATTTCTCCTACTACTTGAATTCTTATCAAAAGCTCGAACCATTGTTGAATCAAGCTAGTTTCAGATAACTGGTGTTTGATCACATACATGGAAAAGAGTTATGAACCATTGACGGTGGAGTGTTTCAATGGGGATTTGCATAGAAATAATTCCTTTCAAGTTGTCACATGGTACACCTTTTTTCAGCGATTACAGGGTTGGAATGACGAGCTTTAAGTAGAATTCGCTCGATCATTTATTGGATATACAACCAATATTATACTGTTTCAATTTCCAGTCCCCGAGGATTCAGTAGTTGATACCATCATGGTATCTTCCACAGGTGAAAGATATTTCAAGTCATAAAGGTTTGAGGACAAAAGTGCATGGAAGTTTTTCATAGTTTTGTTTACCAGTATCATATTAGGTTTTTGTTGCATGTATTAGGGGACAAGCCCCTCAATTTATCTTATTTCTTTTATAAGATTCTGCACAAAATGGCCATTGGGGTGCAACAGGGTTCAACTAATGAGTCAGGCAGCCTGCATCACCATTCCCTCATTAAATTTATAGTCCTTACAGAATTACGTAAGTTTGAGGGTAATTGGAAATAATTTCTAAATGAACGAGGGTTCTCCCAGGAAACCAGGAAAAGGAAGTACATCCTCCTCCTCTTGCACATCCTGAGAATCAACCTTCAATTGAAGAACCACCTGAAACCCTCCTTCCAATTTGGGAGAAACCACGTCACAAATTGTTCCCATCATTGAGATACCAGAGTCCCTAAAACCCTCCTTCCAATTTGGGAGAAACCACCTAACAAATTCTTCCCATCATTGAGATACCAGAGTCCCTAGTGAATTCCTATAGATGTCCTAGCTAATTCCAGAATGTAAGGTTTTTGGTTACCCCAAAAATAGATCTTATAGATGTGCTGGCTAATTCTAGAATGTAAGGTTTGTGGTTACACCAAACCTGCGACCAGATGTTGCTGATCATTTGAAACCCAACACAACACCCCAGTGTAGCTCGGGGGAATCGAACCTTAGACCTATGCTCTGATATGATGTAAGGTTTTCCATTACACCAAAGCCTGCAGATGTTGGTGAACATTTTAAACCTGGCACAAGGCCCTATCACCAGGAGTGGCGGTTAGTCCACTTGTTTTATATTCCCACAAGTGCTGCGGTTATACCATGTAGAGGTTGTACTGATAATCCAACACAGAACCTGCTACACATGATGATAATTTAGGGCAGAATAATTAATGATAATTTAGGGCAGGATAATTATCAAACATTCGATGAAAATCCTCCAGTGTCACCTATATCCACCCTTGTTTCTCCTCCAAAGGGTAAACTAGATTCATTATCCCTTAATTTACAAAAGGATCAAAGAATAATGAGTTAGAACAATCAATCCAAGAGATGGAATTGTTGGAAATACACATCAAGAAAGAGAATCAAACTCTCAAAAAAAATCATGCCCAACTTAGAATGACTTATGATGAAGTGCAGTCTCAGTTGCATTTGGTCAAGACAATGAACAAAACCCTAAGACGACGGGTTATAGCCCTTAAACGCACCAAATGTATAACAATAAGAAGAAGTCTAAGGAGGAATATTAGTCATTCACAACCAGATGTTCAGGTTGTTCCTCAAATCCTTGGATATACTAGCAGAGGTTGTGGAGACTGCATATGCACCAAAGAAACTTGCAGAGAAGGAGAAATGAAAAGATAAACATGGCTATGAATATATAAATGAAATCTTGGACGATATTCAAGATAACACCCTAGATTTAGCTTCCGTTAAGATCTCTTCAATTAATTGGACCGGTAGAGACGATTGTATGACCTAGGCATGCTTTATAAGAAACAATACAGAATTGAAATTCAACGAATGTAGGAGAAATGGTTCGCAATATATGGCATTAGCGGGTCGATGGAATGTCAAAATATAGCGTCTTGAATAGCAAGTGGAAAGAATGAAGAATGAGAAAAAAATTGATGTTTGAATCCAGTAGTCTATACCATCATGCACTCATAAAATTAATGGTTTTAAAGGAACTTCAAAAATCCAAAATTTCTTAGTCTCAATTTATTGAAGGATGTCCACCATTGTTGATGCTAGTGTGTCCTATTTTGGTAATCTTTGATCCTTTTTCACCTAAACTTGTAGAACCAAAATAGAAAAATTAAGAAATTGAAGCAGTCAAATAAGGAAATCAAAGTTTCGGAAAAGCGTCTAAAAATGAAAACCAAAGACTTGGACAACAAAATAAAACCCACAAATATGTACGATTTCATCTCCAGCAATATGTAAACAAAAATCTTAGAGTTGAAAATGAGTCTTAGAAACGGAGGAAAAAGAAACAAATAACAATACATACTTAAACTACATGGTTAGATATATTAGCATGTACAATTGAAACTGTTTCGACTCCCGTTGAAATAGAAAACATGGAACAATAGAAAGAATGAATGTTTACCAATTTGTTAATGAAATTTTGGCTGATATAAAAACAAATACAGTGGCCTTGGCATCTACTAAAATTAATTTAGCCAATTAGGAAGGATGCTTTATATGATATAAAACTGATATATAAGCAACAATTTAGGTTGAATATTTAATAGGAATGGTACACAAAGTATCTTACTGCTAAAAAATAGAGGGAATAATGACATTTAGAATTTGCTAAAATCAAATGACAGTCTTGAAAAGAAAAATTAGCAAATGTATGATTTTACCTACAAACATAAGTTACCAACTCCTTCAGCTGTATATTTAGTTTACTTTCATGAACGATGGGTTGCACTTAAGTTGTTATGGTTGTAATAATGTGGAAAATTTGAAATACAAATTTTGGAAGATTTGAAAGAAGTTTATAATAATTCTATTTTTAGAACCAAGTTTATTGTGTAAATTATATTAGTTCAAAATATTTTTAGCAGTTGAAATAGTGTGGGATCCAAACCTCTTTGTTGGTGACTTTTATATTCTATATTTCATATTCGTTATTATTGGGAATTGGATAATATATTTTTGGCATGAAGGGATTGTCATATGCTTGTTGGTCTATTCAAATATCATGAAGAAGTATTGATAAACCAAAAACAATCTAAAATATTAATCTCTATGAGAATTTGAGCAGGTTAAAACTAAAAGTTTTCTAACAACATTGAGAGCTTTAGAAAAAGGTGGAACATACTTGTTGTTCCATTATAACCCAGGGATCCTATGTGATATCCTTCCTTCAAGATTATCATTACCCACTTTAATATTTATACCAACTCCATAGGAAGAGGTGAACCACAATTGTTTGGATTGAGATTATGTTTTCTACCGGTTTGGTGCAACAATAGTACTTACATGGTTACTGATTTGTGGAAGCTACTATAGTGACATAACTTGACAAGAATTTGGGTATGCATGTTGAGCTATTGGGTGGATATTCCTCTTACAGTTGGAAAGTATTTTATAATAATTTGATTGCATGAGGACATGCAATATGACAAGTTGGGGAATGTTATATACCTCCAAATTAACTTATTTATTTTATGTAGTGGTTTTGATTTCTTATGTTAGCATACTTTTTCCTTTTGTGTCATATCTTATCCTTTTGTCAGTCTTAACCTCAAAATGCTCATGATTATGCTCTCAAAGGCGTGTAAGGTTGAAATCATGTCATATTCCTAATATTTACTTGATTGAGTAGGTTTTGATAATGAAATTTGAAAACTAACATTTATTTCCATGGTTTTTAGAGAAAACTTGTAAAACCTATAATTACAAGTTTTTCTTGTAATCACAAGTTTTCCAAAAAACTTGTAATTTGAGTAGTTTGAGATAGTTACAAGTTTTTAATAAGAATATGCCAATTGGATTGGTTCAATGACACATCCAACATGGTTTTATTTCCATTGGTTCACATCCATCTCACACCTACGAAGTTACAAGGCTTGGTCAAAATTCCAATCAAACCCAAATTTTTAGGAGCAATTTTCTAAACAGTCATATTGTGCCTTGATTTGCTTGCATATGGAGGAAAATATAAATATATGGAGACATGGATTTTTTTCAAAAAACACCAAATTGAGAAATATGATCACATTTTATCCCGATATTCTTTGATCCAATAGATACACATGGGAATAAAGAAAATTTTCCCAAAATGATGAATTTCTAGATTTGGGGGATTTTTGTCTAAATTTGTAAAATTTGAATTCTCTTTTGGAGATACTATTTGATAACGTCCAATGGATTTCTTATGTATAAATTCCATGTGTGTAATTTTTAAGTGTTGGACAATAATATCAAATAATCGAATATTGTTGCTCATCATCTTTGTTTTCCCTCATTTGATTATGCTCATCATCTCTGTGTTCCCTCATTTGATTATGAATTTTATTGATTAGCAGTTTTATGGTATGAGCCTTTAGTATTTTGTAGGTTGTAGTTTGTAGCTGGTGAAGGAAGGGCTCCTTTCAAGAGATACATAACTACTATTTATATTTTCTGTAAGTATATTTATTTTATGTGGTTAATTAGATTTGATATTGATTATATTTATTTTATGTGGTTAATTAGATTTGATATTGATTACGATATAATGATTTAAATTGTGTGATTTGGTTTATTAAAATTATGAAATTGATTTTATGATATAATACATCAAATATTGTAATTCGTTTAATTAGCAGGATTTGGTTTAGCACGGGATAATGTGTGCACACTGTTTAGATATGAATCTTGTTAGTATATCACAGAGTTGATCTTGAGATAGTTTAGATTATGTTTCAACTTTCAATTTCAAGCTTTTGAATTAGATTGAGTTATGTTCAGAATAAAAGGATTTGACAATATACATAGCAGTGCATTACTAAGCATGATATTTGTCTGCATGATATCAATGGTGCCTATACTTGGCCAAGACCAATCACCACTAGAGTAGTTGGAGTTGTTGGTTCATTAGATCCAAATTATTTCTTTCAGAGTCATAATGTTTACCATTTGATCAATAAAGCTATGTATTGATAAGCAGTGTAGTTGCAGCAAGATTATCAGTACCCAAACAATTGCCCAGGATCATCTGGATTGAATGCATCTTTTGAATTATGTTGTGTGAATGAATTCCTTTCTGAAGCATTAGGTTTTGACTTAAGCTTAGCTCGCCAACACACTTAAATTATCGACAAACTTATTGACAAACTAGCTCTGCACAGATAGTATCTATCTGTCATAAGTTGAGGTACCATGTTGACAATTGGATATTGGGAAATTATTGGCATATAATTTCAATAACAAACACGTTTGTAACAAAATTTTGGTAATGTTCACATTTGGTTGGGTTTGTTATGATGTTGATTTTGTTACTTAGTGGAACTCTCATCGTTTTGGGGACACATTTTCATGCATCCGTCACATTTGTATTAATATTTTATTCTTGATCATGGAGGACACTCTCATGTTAGAATTCACATGTGCCACATTTGGGGAATTAAGGTGTGGGGAATTTTGATGATTTTCAAAACCATTTAATGGTTTTTTCACGTGATTTTCCTTTCAATGTTTGGTTTTTCCTTCCAACCAATGGAATTTCTCTATTTTATGATTATTGAGGTTGTTGGAACACTTTTCTAGGATTCCCTCATCTCGTGCACACCTTTTTTGGAAATTAACAGATGGTTTTTCAAATTAATTTTTCGGTTCATCCATTGAAGAAAAGTAATTGTTTATGAAGTTAACCAACTTTACACATTTATTTAGGGTGCACTTGTGAAAAATGCCCTATTTTTATTGCTTGTTGATGAGTATTTTCAAGAGCTGCATTTTAAGTTATCATGAGGAACATTTTAACAAGGTACTATGCACTATGTATGCAACCACATTAATAGAATCTACTTGAATAAGGAAAAATGCCCAAGATAATCTTTAAAAACAAGATTAAAATAAATTCTATATTGCAAAATTGAAACACTAATTTGTTCAGGGGTTCCATGCGTCCCATAATTAATACCCTTAATGTCATCAAAGGTACCCTAATTAAATCACAAAATGTTCAAAACTTATAAAACCATCTTCCATATATTGAAAACTTTAGAACATAATATCAAACTAGCTCTACTACAATTTGAATGGATTATCGCAATAGGCTTAACAATATTCATAATAATTCTAATATGTTCTCAACAAAGGTAAGAAAATGAGCAAAAAAACTAATCTAAGGAGAAATTTCCAAGCTTTGGGATTTATCAAGTAACTAGTTATTTCAGGTTGTTGGCTTAGTATGCGATCTCAAGTCCACCACCTTTCCTATACACAAGTATCTAGCATCATAAGTGCATTGAGACCAAACCAAGGATTATAATGTCATAGTTATTATAATTGACTCAGAGGGTGTAAGTCAAATATTTGAACATAAAAATGTAAAGGTTTCAATAACATATCAAACAATAAAAGATGAAATGTTGGAAAATATTCAAAACTATTAAACTAATGCATCAAACAAAGCTTCTAAAAGAGTTAAACTAATTGCATAAAACAAAGCTTCTAAAAGAGTCTGAATTAAAGAACACAAAATGTTATAAAGTTTAAAAACAAAATTAAATTAAAATGTTAGAGTGCATAACTGAAACACTATGTTTTTCCATAAGTAGCACCCTTACTCAAGGTGCTAACTGAAACCCAAATTAAATCACAAAATTCTCAAACTTAGAAAACCATCATCACTTTATTGAATAGTTCAAAACATAATATCAAACTAACTCTAGTACAACTCCAATGAAATGTCACAATAGGCTTAACAATATTTAAAATAATTCCAATGTGTTCTCCCCTTTGTTCAAATATTATTTATAATGAGAAAATTAACTATAGTTAAATCTTCCATGAATTCTAGATTGAAGGGGATTTTCCTTTTTAATCTCTAAAATCAATCAAATTGACTCTAAGGGGATCTTTGATAGGTTTTAAGTGCATCTACCAACAATTTGAATGAGGATCATGGATGTTTGGTTTCTTTTAGTAATTGACATCTTCTAACATTTCTATGGGACTAAGATCCTTTATTTCCCTCATGAGGAGTAACTTGGATCCTCATTTATGGATATTAGTGTCACATCTCCATCCCTCATTCTAACAAACATAGGGGGACATGAATGAATTATAAACTTCTTAATTTCACCCCCATAGCCATATTATGAATTTATAACATTTAAAAATGCATGTGCATATATGCATAATAAAAATATGCAGTGGAAATAAACTCTATCTACACACACATAGAATGCATATACAAGTATAATTATCACAATAATCAATTAAAAACGTTGCATATTAAAATACAAGAGAATTCTTATCTTTGAACAAAGAATATTCAAGCAGCTGGTTGTGTAAGAACGATTTTCCAACCAAACTAGACACTTTGTCTAGCATATACTATATATGTTGAGAGGCCTCCCCCAAGCTCAGTGATGAGGCCATTAAGGTGAACAAAAAACCTATGGGCTTCTCTCTCTCAACCCACACCACAATGTTTTCTCTATTATTAGCCAAATGCTCATCCAAATCTCTTTAGGGATCTCACTTAGCCATCATGAACATGTAATTCTTTTCAACTACCCCACACTGCACAAGTAAGGAATTCCCCTTCATTGATCCATAGTTCCCTCAGAAGATCCAACCCTTATAGTGATTACAAGTGGTAGTACTAAGATCCCAACATGTTGTATGTTGTTGGATAACCTTCTAGAGAATAAATGATCTAGGAGGATCTCAAAAGATCAAATTTTCAAATTCCCCGAATCTTAGAAAAAATGGAATCATCACGAAATGCTCGTTAATAAGAACCCAATGGCATGAACGAAACCTCAAACAGACTCCGTATGAGAAAGTTATTGTGTTATAAAGTCTCGACCAAATAGTGATTTCACGTGCAAAAGTGGAAAAAAAAGAAGTCCCACGTGGCACCACTACAAGGGTGTCACGTGGCATGTACAATGCTTATGTTGAAGGATTACATGGTGACATGTCGTTTGGTATTTGTGATTTGGAAGGTGACTAGGCATGAGGTGTTCTAATGAGGACTTGACACATGTCTCATTTTGGTTTGTCAAAGTTGGCTTTGAATCCAAAAAGTTTACTTAGGTGGAAAATTTGAATATGTTTAAAAGTTGTTGAATAGAATTGAGCCTATGACCACATACAAGCAAACCACAAGGCCTACCATTAGCCCACGAGAAAGTCATTGTAACCAATTCTAGTGGGTTTTATTTGAATGGATTGTAAAAACACGTTGAAAAAAGAGGAGATCGGAAATCTGTGGGTTTGAACCTAGGATTCCTGCCCCACATCTAATGTATTATACACATGGTATAACTGAACCCAATACCACAATATAATTGCCAACCAACATACATGTAATGAGTACTATATAAAGGAAGCCACGAGTTTTGAACCTGTGACCTTCAAATGACCAATACCTTGATTCAAAACCATTAACCAACCAAAACACATGATACACATGACATGAGCATGAGACGGACTATAAAAAAGGCCAACCAGATCAAGTTCAAGGAGTTGGCTTTGTGAATTTAGAGAATTCGTAGAGGCCTTATCCTTTATGTAGTTTGTGTTATGAGAAAAAGGAGATTGCCGTGGCTTGTGTAAGTTGAAGAAGGGGAATATTTGTACTTATTTTTCACCGTCTTCATGATCTAGAGCTACCGGTGGAATCTGTTTGTGGATCCAGGCAATAGTTTCTCTCCATCTCCAACTATTAAGGTATTGATGTCTTATTGTCATGTATTTGTCAAGAATTTGTTGAGATTATAGGTTTACCTCTCCATTTGAGAGGTGGGTTTGGATACGTAGTCCTTCTTGGATGAACTTCGTTATCACATGGTGTCTCCTTTTATGTTGTTCTTTATCTTCCATATGTATGGTGCTTCTTATGATGTGCTTATGAGATTTATTCACATTCTTTTATACAATTCACTTTTTAAGTCATAGAACAAAAATATCGTAGATCAATAAATCATGGATTCTCAAGAAAATGCGAGTAGAAAAAGTCAATGGGTAAAGGTTCCTATCTTTCCCAACCTCTATGCTCACCCATAACCATCTCTTTTCCCTTGGAACATGCAACTCTATATCTAAATTTGAATTTATAGTTTATACACAGTCTAGTAATGGTCATGAACAATAGTAGGGTTCTCTACGTAGTGAATATCTGCATGAGAGAATAGTATAACTAGCATAGATCCAAATCCTAGGCTCTATCAAGCACCAAGAGGGATCAAATATCTGGAGGTGCAAAACTCTTCTTTAGTATTGCACTCAAGGAGCTATCAACTTTCATGTGTCCTATATATATCCATTGATTTGATTCAAACCATCTACCCATACATGGTTTTAAAACCATGTGTAGGGCCCTCCTAAACCCATGAGTTGTTTAGGAAGCCTTGCACATGGTCTTAAAACCTTTTGCAAGGCCCTCCTAAACCATATACAATAAAACCATGGGTTTTTTAGGAGGCCTTGCACATGGTTTTAAAACCATTTGCAAGGCGCTCCTAAACCATGTACAATAAAACCATGGGTTGTTTAGGAGGCCTTCTTTAGTATTGCACTCAAGGAGGTATCGGACTCCTTTAGAGTTTACATTAGTGGATTGTTCAACTTCCACAATCATTTATGTGTGTGTGTGGAGAGAGAGCGCCTCCTACATAATTCCCTTCACTTCTTTAAAATGGTAATATGAAGCTTAGGAAACATAGAGAAAAACATATTGCTTGCATATCACTCTCTACTACCTAATGACATATACATATGAAATCAAGCATACAAATTATTATAAAGATATTTTATTATATATACATCACACAACTACATCCAATACATTTTCATATAATTTAAATTTCTATGTCTCATTATGTCTTTCCTATATCAAATCTCTTATTAATTTTTTTTTTATTTAATTAAACTATTAATCACACAATAATATTTAATTTATAGCATTTCATTATATCTTCGTGAAGGTCTAACTTCATCATAAAAACAATTTGATTATAAGACTAATCCCACAAAACATTTCCATACACATTTTAAAATTATTATGAATTTTGTTAATACAGATTTTTATGTTTACTAAATATATATTAATATTTCAAACTAAATACTTTTACTGTATTAGCCTATGTGTTTGTTTATTTGTTTATTTTAGTTTTCTTTCCATTTTATTTATTGGTTTATTTTGCTTTCCTTTCCAATCTTATACATCTTTATATTCTTGTTTTGTTGAAGGTTCAATTCAATGTTTACTTTTAAATATATAGATGCAAAATTTATATAAAATTTGTGAAGAATTTATTTCTTAATCTAATATTATAAACTAAATGTATTTTATATGTGTGAGATTCATTGATTGGTTACTACTTATTTATTAAAAAATAAATATAAACTATTTCATTATACTATTAAAAAAAAATAATGCTAATACTAATTACAAATCAATATATAAAATTTTAATTATTAAATTTAGACAAATAATTATAACATAGATATAAATTTATTACAATTATATTTAAAATTTAATATTATATAAATATAATAATATTTTTTGTTATTTAAGTTAAACATATATACCATTATATGTCTATTAACATTCATATTTAAAAACTAACATTATATATAATAACATATTTATATTTAATATTAAACATATATATAATATTTATTTACCATATAACACTCGACTGACTCGACTCTGACTGTATAATAGCCACAAGAATAAGAATACTCATGGATCGGCTTAACAAACAACATAAGTCATTAAAGACATATGATATTTATATGCCATATAACACTCATGAACACTCGACTGTGATATAGCCATGAAATTAAGAATACTCATGAATCGAACAAAATAACCTCATAAGATTTTATGTATGAAGCAAGATTTACAAACTATTCAATGGAAAAAGCCTCACTGTAAATAATTACCCATATGTCCATGATATTTGATATTTTATGTATGAAGTAAGATTTCCCAACTTTTCAACGGCAAAAACGAAACCTTAAATAATGAATGCATTAAATAATTATTTAATTTAATATAGTATAAAGATTTAATCAATAACAAAAATGAAGCCTTCAACCCAAGCCAACTTATCTTAAAATTAGGCACACTGAACTAAAACTCCTTTTTTGAAAATAGACCATATAATTATAAATGTCATTTTTTTTTCAAATTTTTAAAAAAGAGTAGAAACATTCAACCAAACGTTTACCATTTCCTGGAATTTCTCTATTACAGACTGTATTTAAATGTAACCCACATCAATAATAATAATAATAATATTTTGATTTTTTTTTTGGTCTATTTTCTTTTCAGGAGATTTGTTTTTATTTTATTAATAGACGACATAATATTTTTTATTTCTTAGTTTTCTTTTGTTGCAAACTTTACAAATTATGATTAGACAAATTTTACATGATCTCCGATTACACAAACTTTACAAGATCTCCCTCATATTAATAGCCAACATAATATAGATAAACGTTACAAGATCTCCACAAACTTTACAACATCTCCCTAATATTATTTTTGGCCGACATAATATGGACAAACTTTACATCCACAAACGTTACAAGATCTCCCTCATGTTGGGTTGTAGAGCGCCTCTCAGCGCAATGAGTGTTGAATCCATAGGATATAAGATAATGATGAAAAGAAAACTGACATAACTTTTGACCATAGAATAATAGGACTCATGAAAGTTGTAGAGATTATTTTTGACATTGACAAAACTGTAACAAAAGTACATTCACCCCCATGCTTCAATAGCTGCATGAGGTGACTTTCCCACCAAACACATGCATTTAATGATTGGATTTAATATTCAAAAGGAATTAATTGTCCTATTTAGAGCACAAGGAAGATTGGAAGAGTTCTAAGGTTGGCACTTTGTTGAGGGAAAAATAGCCACAAGGGTGAGTAGTCTTCCCTGCTTTGAGAAATCCTTGAGGTTGCAACAAGGAACCAATATTATGAATCATAAGTTAGTATCCTAAACTCCAAATAGAAATGCAAACTATAAATGAGAAATAAGACAAAAAACTTAAATGAAATAAAATGGACAAGTTCTTAGAAAAAACATATAACAAGAGTATGCCAAACCAAATATTGATTGCTTGGAAATAGTGCAGCTAAATAAAATGGTGTCACCTAGTAGGTGAGGGATTCAAAGGGAAGAGAACAATATCCATTAGGGAGTTCCATTTTGTCCACACCATTGCAAGATAAGTAGCATAGAACAATAGAGAAACATTGTATTCCTAATGGAATAAAGCAAGGGATATTTTGCATGCCAACTTGAAAAAGAAAGTGGATTTAAATATGATCTCTCAATATGATTCTAACAACAAAAATTTTCTCTAATTTTCATGTATATAATGCATTCCCATGGATTCCTTTTGTAGAACAAATGGAGGCCACGAAACATCTAGATTCAAATGTGAGCACTCTTTCCTTTGAAGTGGTTCTCCAAGTACAACAGGGGGGATATTGAATGCTCCCATGCATGTGTGGAGTATCATTCAAATTTTTGAACCAAGAGAGACATTTTGAGATTTGAATGTGTTGCACAAGTAAGGGTCCCATCATTTTTATAATTGTGTGGTTTTCAAAGGAAAATCTGCATGGATACACAAAAGTAGTTGAACAAGTAGGGTATGCTTAATAGTGCAGGTGTCTACTGTTTTTAGTTGTGTGATTTTTCATGTCGACTACCTTTGACATTTTAGGGCTCAATTTATCTTTTGGATATGACAAGGATGTCTTCAATGAGTTGAATGTTGCATGTTAATGATTTCTTTTTGCAATATTAGCCAAAATGTTGAATGTGAGTGGAATTTAACCATTAACATATGCCCCCTAGTGTATGAGGTTTAGACGGTATTATAGGGTTGGAATACATCATCGTTTCTTTCTTTCCATGTTATAATAAGTTAACAAGCACTTATGGGTAAAAATACCTACCCATGAGGGAAGTTTGTTGGTGATGATGAAGCTGATGGCTCAAGAAGGAGTCTACCCACGAAACAAATAAAGATAAGTATTCAATTGTCATTTCAAGATATTATTTTATTATGCATTTGTTTATATTCAATTGATGTATTATGCATGATAGAATGTTTGCATTAATGACAGTATACTACTAATATGCATATGATGGGTAAGTAGCTCATGGTTCTATACAATTCTCCATTGATACTTATCTAGAATGAAACCTCTTTGCTGAAATATTGGATTAGTGCACAATCTCAATGTTGTGTGATAGAGATGGAAGGCATCTAGAAAGTTTCCGTGAGATATGGATGAATGTTGTATTGGATAAATAGTTGCATGATCATATGTTAATGCATAATAATTTTTCATTATGAATATACCTTATGAAATGTTTCTAACCATACAACTGATGCATTTGACTTGTAGGAAAGATCGTGTAAAATCACCTACAAGCAAAGAAGGATGAGACTTGTTCCGAAGAACAAGTGACAACAATTCAAGAAAGAATGTGAAGAATAATATGATGAATGCAGCGACATCATTGATGCAGAACCTTCCATCTCTGAAGAAGTAACTGAGAAGAAAGGGAAGACCAGTTCAAGAAGAATGATGTCTACGATGCAGTATCGATGCATGAAGGGAAGTTCGCAGTTCCATCATGCAGTAGATTGAAACATCGTGGGATACAAGGCAAGATTCATAGCACGGGGCTTCTCACAAAAAGAGGGCATATACTACGAAGAGACATTTGTAGCCACTAGAAGTGCAATCAGACGACAGGCAGAATCATGTGTGCAAATGAAAGAAGGCTTTGTACAAGCTCAGAAGAAACCCATGGGATAACACATACATGAAGAGCTTGATGAAGATCTTAAACTTTGCTACAAGGTTGAAGATGAAAGCCTATAGAGGATGACAAGCTCACAAATGGGCGCGAGAAGAACGCTTTCAAAGATAGAGGATCTTGGTATCTAGTGACCCTAGATGGATACATAGAATAATAGTAGCAGAGGAAGCTACTTGCCACTCCAGTATAGAATGTTTCAGTGCATAGAGTACGAAAGACAGAGGGAGAATGATGCTTCGCTTCAGAGGGAGTGACTATGGAATATCTTGAGGTTCGACATGGTACGACAGGATGGACAGATTACTGATGACTCTAGGATTTACTAAGAGTAAAGTGGATTCCAACCTTTGCTTCAAGGTTGAAAATGGAAGACCAGTGATGCTCCTATTATATGTCGATGACTTGTTCCTGACAGAAAAGAGGAAATCATTAAAGTTGCAAGAAGGATACTTGCTACTGAGTTCGAGATGAAGGACTTGGATATGATGGAATGGAGGTGTGGCAGAATATCCCTAGGATAAGGGAAGTATGCAGTAGAGATCTTGAAGAGGTTCAGGATGATGGACTGCAAGGCCATGACCACACCTATGGCACCGAACCTGAAGCTATAGAGTGTTGCTTCATCAGAGACAGTTGATGCCACAATGTATCGTCAGATGATTTGTTCCTTGATGTACCTGACGAATATGAGACCAGATATTTTCTTTGCTGTGAACACCTTGAGCCAGTTCCTGATGGATCTGAGACATGTTGATTGCTGCAAAGCATATTCTGAGGTACCTAAAGGGTACAGTTGATTATGGGCTCAAGTATGAGATGAATCATAAGATTAAACTGGAAGGTTATGTTGGTTCCAATTGGGCAAGCAGTGACACCAATAGAAGGAGCGGGTGATTCCATGAAGATGGGTAACACTTTTTGGCCAAATTTGGCGATGAAAACCTGATTTTTTACTCATGTGCTAGATAGAAGCCCTCAAAACG
>LPNX010347034.1:95751-183273 GCA_001517045.1 Pseudotsuga menziesii
TTGATACCTCAATGGATAGAAGATTTGTTGGTGAATTTATCGGTATCAACTCCGCTCAGTTATGTGCTAGGAATGGTAGGGTGTACACCTCTGCAAGGCACAGAAAATTTTTCATTTGTTTGAATGTGGGCTAAGTCTGTTTTCTTAAGCCCTCGACCGAGGTATTTAAATACCTTAGTCGAGGTCTTAACGAAACCTCGACCGAGGGTTTGTAAATCCCTCGACCGAGGGTTTAACAAACCCTCGGTCGAGATCTTAACGAAACCTCGACCGAGGGTTTGTAAAGCCCTCGACCGAGGGTTTAACAAACCCTCGGTCGAGGTTTATCAAGCACTCGACCGAGGTATTTATTAACCCTCGGTCGAGGTTTTAATACCTCGACCGAGGGTTAAGAAATACCTCGGTCGAGGGCTTGATAAAACCTCGGTCGATATATTAAGACCTTGGTCGAGGGTTTAACAAGCCCTCGACCGAGGTGTGTATTTTTGTTTTTGCTGAAATGCGCTTGCCAAAAAGTGTTACCCAGGTCCGCGGATTCACCCGAGCACCTCAGGGTGTTGCTTTAGTATGGGATCAGGTGTGATCTCTTGGTTTAGCAGGAAACAGTCTTGCATGGCACTGAGTACAACTGAAGCAAAGTATGTCACAACTTGTTCAGCTAGTTGGGAGGTAGTATGGATGAGGAAGCTACCGTCTAATTTAATTGATCTCTAGTTATATGCTACTTTTATATATTGCAACAACCAAAGTTGTGTGAAGTTTTCAGAGAACCCAGTGTTCCATGATAAGTCAAAGCATTTCAAGATCAAATATCACTATATTAGGGATATGGTGCAGAGAGGAGTTAATCTCCAGTATGTTGCGATGGACGAACAGATAGTTGATGTGTTGATGAAGCCTTTAGCCAGAGTGAAGTTTGAGTACTTCAGGGAGAAGCTTGGTGTTCTCCAGATCGAGGTTCCCTCCAAGGGGAGGTGATGAGTCTGTGAGCCATTCTGACATGGTGACAAGATTGGTTCCTTCCATGGTCAAATGTAAGGGCTGAGCCATTCTGTCATGGTGAGAGGATTGGTTACTTCCATGTCAGATGTGAGTGCTAAGCCATTCTGATTTGACTGTAGGGTTGGTTCCTACATGATCAAAAAGTGTTGAATGTCATTCTCTGAATGGAGGCACCTAGTCAGTTACTAGGAATACTCAGCCTAGGGCTGAGGGCCATTCTGATGTGACTATAGGATTGGTTCCTACATGATCATATATAAGTATTGAATGCCATTTTCTGAATGGAGGCACCTGGTCAGTTACCCGGAATAGTCATCCTAGGGATGGGGGCCATTCTGATGTGACTATGGGATGTGTTCCCACATGATCAGATGTAAGTGCAGAGCCTTTTTTAGGGGATTGTGGGATGTGTTCCCACATGATCAGATATAAGTGTTGAGCTCTTATAGCATGGTTGTAGGATGTGTTCCCGCATGGCTGAATATAAGTGCTGAGCCCTTCTAACATGGTTGCAGGATGGGTTCCTGCATGGCTAGATATAAGTGCTGAGCCTTTTCGATAGGGTTGTGGGATGTGTTCCCACATGATCGGATGTGAGTGCTGAGCCTTTTCGATAGGGTTGTGGGATGTGTTCCCACATGATCGGATGTGAGTGTTGGGCCTTTCTGACAGGGTTGTGGGATGTGTTCTCGCATGGTCAGATGTGAGTGTTGGGCCTTTTTGACAGGGTTGTGGGATGTGTTCCTGCATGGTCAGATGTGAGTGATGGGTGTGCCTTTCTAACATGGTGTTGGATGTGTTCCTCTCATGGTCATATGTAAGTGCTGGGAGGGCCATTTTGACTTAGGGTCATATATAAGCGTTGAAGAAGACCTACATGGAGGCTAGGCCTACAACCAGCATGAAAAAGGGTTGGCTCTGTAGAACTTCCTGTGACGAGAAGAATCATGATATATCACCCGTGATGATGATCCAGTGATGATGATCCAGTAGTAATGATCCAAATCGAGTGATGATATAGATCCAGTGATAATGATCCAACAGCGATGATCCAGATCGAGTGATGATCCAGATCTAGTGATGATGATCCAGATCCAGTGATGATTCAGATCCAGTGATGATCCATATTTAGCCATGATAATCCAGATCAAGTGATGATCTAGATCTAGTGTTGATGATCCAGATCGAGTGATGATCTAGATCCAGATGAAGATGAATTGAAGATGAAGATGACGAGAACTCAATGATGATCCAGATGATATAGAGAAGAAGAATTGTGCTGATAAATTGTGTCAAGAGAATACCTTCCTAGTTAAGAGAGAGTGTTGATTTATTTGTAACTTCAGAATGTATTCACTCGTATATCTTATGTATTGTACCCCGATGTTTATTCTGGTAAGTGTCTGTAATGTATTTGAGCCATGTCATGCCCCGATGTTGCTATCGGGAGATTCAATAATGTAACAAGTCATGTAAATTCATTATGGGTAACACTCCTATTGATTAAGGGCTAAAGCCTCCACAGTTGTGGGGCACTGGGGTTATTAGACTCTCCTAGAGATGTCGACTCTAGTAAGTAATTATTAAGTGAGGCCGACATGTTAAAGTGGACATTAAGTGAACAGAAGAATATAAATAGAGAGTGAGCCTCTCTATTTATCACACACAAACTCACTCACTAGGGTGCATGAGTGAGAGAGAAGAAGCTGGGATCAGAGAGAGAGACTACTGCTTTCGGGACATCATCTTTATGTTTTCAGGTTTTACTTTTGGTGTTAATTCTATCTCTGAGGAAGTTGCGGGGTTTTCTCCTTTATGGTTTCCCTGAGTAAAATTCTTTGTGTCTTTTGTCTCTTGTTTTTATTGTTGTGCATGTTATTCTCTCAGTTAAAGATCCTAAGATAATGCTAGCTTGATAAATGATAAAAATCTAACAGACAGGTGACAGGTTATAGGTTGACAGGGGTTTGTTTGTAGGATCGTTTCAGTGATGGTTACATATCAAATCAAGTTGAGGATTTCAAATAAATATTGAGAGCAACCCAATGGATCCAGCACTTGGTCTATGGTGTTCTTTGCTACCTCACAGGGAGGATAACATCCCTAGTTGGTGCCACTTGTTAGCACTATTTTGTTTCTTTCATGGATTGGTCTTATTACCTTAAAAAATTCAAAACTTCATTGATAATTTGGACACTTCAAATTCCCTCTCATTGATTAAAGCATAAAATTTCCAAGGTTTGGTAAGGAGAATGAACCTGAAAATTATTTGAGAAAAAGAGAAATTTAAAATCCTTTCGATTAAAAAAGAAAATTGTTTGATTATATGGCTTAATAATGGTTTATTTATCAAGTTTATGGAACAAGGTTTTTAAAAAGGAAGAAGGGTCAAAGTGTATTTTTGAAAAAAGGGAATTCGTCACAAGCGCAACCTCAACACCAAGCCAATTCGAATGTGGGCCACACACTTTCCACACACCAAGCAAAGTCAGCAATCAAATAAAGTCCAAGTGCCCAGATCTCAAATCTCAAAGAATATCATTACAAGTTGTTCCTTGATATGTATAAAAATGGGAAGTATATATAAAGGACAAAAATACATGTTTCCTTTTGCATGTGAGATATCTCTTCCATTACAAAAAATTAAAAAATTCAGATCACGTTCAAGCTTGTGAAAGAACACTTGCTAATGTCGTCCAATACTTTAATGAAGTATTTTGGTGTGCTTTACATATTGGATATTTGTTGAAAGACATTCAAATGGTCTGCGCAAAGATTCTCCAATTGTAAACAAGTTAAAAACGCACACTTAAAAAGCTATACAATGGAGCTATTTGAAATGTAGGGCATGGTCCGAGCTTGAAGGTTAAACAAATAAAGGACATGGGAAAATTTTTTATAGTCGTTATATTGTTTCAATAAAAATTCAAATTGGAAGATGACTATTATTACATGGAGATCCAATATAACACAGAACTAAAGAATATTCATTTTCCCTTGGCAGTGACAACATCCGGCGCGACTTCGATGAATTTCCCAACAAAAGGAAAAATATCTCTAACAGAAACGTTGAAGGAAGTGTTGCTTCAGATGACAATCTAAGCATCGTTGTATCACAATAGAGCTCCGGGGCTCCAGATTTTGATTGCAATAAACAAAAATGACTATCGAGCGATCGTATTTTGTTCATTTGCTGAATGCTGAGATAGAAAAGTTAAATGCCTTCTTTATGGAGAAAGAAGAAGAATACATCATCCGTCAGAAGGAGCTGTGGGATAGGAAAGAGAAATTGAAGAGAGAAAGTACACCAAATGGGGCAGTTTTCTCCCAAATTGAGTACAACGAGGAGAAGATCGAATTGAGGAAAGACATTGTGAATCTTTATGGTGAAATGGTTCTACGTGAGAACTATAGCACATTCAACTATACAGGGACAACGAAATCCGAGAGAAATTTGATAGTTTATTGTCGATTATGTCATTACGAACATAAGTGTGAACTGACGGTGCAGGTTAAACTCCTAGAATATCAACGGATCCTAGAAATTTCGCTACATCAACTAGCAAGGAAAAAAAAAGTTTTTAATCTGCAGAATAGAGATGCCTGTGTTGAAATCATGAACCACACGTCCTCATCATGTTTATTGACCAAGAAATCAACCGCCCATACCGATTCTGCAGATTGAAGGCGTTTCTTTAAAAATAAGAAAAAATTTATATGGAGAAGAAGTCAGTACAGTTGCTGGATTGGGCAAGTGGATTGGGCAAGTGAATCGGTGGTCGATATTTATTTCGCAGTAGCAAAGTGCAGGTGGTTTAATCTTGTAAAGTTCAATGAAATTTTATTCAACGTGCAAGTTAACATACGTTTTCTTACCCCAATCGTTTTAAAATAAATTCAATGGTTGGCAAGTATTAGTTGATGGAAAATGATGTGAGGTTAAGGATAAAAAAGTATTTAAATGTCAAAGGGTTTTTTTGCAGATATTATTTGAAATATGTTAGCCCCCGTTCTATGTTCAAGATGATGCTACGGAGGCCTTCATTGATCTAGTTTCTTCACCCTACTGTACTATCATAAAGCATATAGTAAATCTTTTGAGGATATTATTCCAAACATAATTACAAAAAAACAAACATAGTATCAAATGTTAATTGCAGCAGCAAGCATGTTAGTTTTTATGGAATTGATTGTTTTAGTCATTAACTTCCTAACCCGCTCCCACTAAAAAATATGAAATTTGGAAAAACGAGAGAGGTTTATCTTGATGACGTGCCTGCCTACACTAAAATCTCTCAGTTTTTACACAAGTTCCATGGATTGAGAGAATTGAAGTGATCTTCAAGGGGAAATTTCCAGGTTTTCAGATGACTGTTTTAGTCATCAAATTCAAAGAGTTGTTTGTGCCAACTATGGATGAATTTTATGAAACTAAGAGAGGTTTTGTTCGTCACAAGTCAATATTCAAAAAAATCCTACAGGTTTTACACAGGTATCATAGATTGGGAGAAGTGAAAGAATCTTCTAAGTGCATTTTTCCAGAAATTTGAAGTTTACTGACCAAGTCATCAATTCTAAAATCAGATCCTGAGGAGATGGAGGTGAATCAGAGAAAATGAAGACATGGGTTTTGACAGGAACATACTCAGTCACACTAAACTCTATCAAATTGTACACAAATATCACCAGCTGAGATATGCAGAAGGGGATTTCAAGCCT
This sequence comes from Pseudotsuga menziesii, assembly GCA_001517045.1. Taxonomy (NCBI): domain Eukaryota; kingdom Viridiplantae; phylum Streptophyta; class Pinopsida; order Pinales; family Pinaceae; genus Pseudotsuga; species Pseudotsuga menziesii. The sequence goes on from LPNX010347034.1 coordinate 101,473, forward strand.
ATTGTTAGCACTATGTTTAATTTTTTAATTATAGACTTGAAGGGTTTGAAAATGATCTTATTTGAGGAATTTCGAGGGAGTGCCTTTCAGGTTATCTGGATAGTGAGTCGCGTCATCATTAGCCATCAGATAGAAAGGGGATCTAGATCTTCAGAGATAAATCATTCTATGGATTAAAGCACATAGCAGCGGGACAAGGATAAAATGTGTCGAGTTTCAACTGTACAGATGCAAGGTGATGAATATCAATGATGAAAAGACATTCTCCCAATAGGAGATGCGAAGTACGATTCAATATTTGTATTTTTGAAGTCGGTTAAAGGGGAGAAGTGTTGGAGGCCCGAGATCAACACAAATCTAGATTGATGGCCCTAGGGATTCCGCTTGATAAGCATACGCGAAGAAAGAAGCTTTTCTATATCGTAGAATTTGTTAAAGGAAGGAAGGATCGAACGGCTAATGTAAAGGTGGAGATAGATCTGTGGTCTTAGTGAATTCCATGATTTGAACTAGCATGGATAAAGTTACAATATCAAATCGCGAAACGTGGTAGGGGCTACAACAATCAACAGTTATGACAAAAGGTCCAGGTAGATCAATGAAAATGGTAAATTCCACGATATAAAGGTACCCGATCGATTGCAGGAGGTAGGATCGACAAAGTATTAAGGTTTTTAGAGTTGAATGGTATCGATGAAGGCCATTTCTGATCAATGGTCATTGTTGATTCTCTCGAATCAAACTATGCAGGTGGTTAGTGTTGGATTCTGGTGCAAAGATACTACGTACCAAATGCTTAGATTTCAAAGTGAAGGATCCACTTGGATTTGAAAAGGTTTGTTCCTCCTGAGTTGTAGAGTTGATGATAACCAGACTAAATGTGTGAAGCGCTAGCATGAACAAGATCAAAATGCTGCATGAATGGACAAAGTAATCATTCTCAAACCCCTGAGCATTTCTGAAAATGGAAAAGAAGGGAGGCCATGTACACATGTACGATGGATACAGGATGGGTTTGGATCGATGGTATGGAATCTGTTCAACCTAGTAAAGGTCGGATCCTGGTCAGGACTGGTACATAAAGGATATCCTCACGTATGATCTGACCAATAATCATATCCCTCGACACCATTTGGGGCATGCCTTATGTGAAAATGATGTCCATGGCGTCACTAGCCCTCCTGACTCCAAAGATCCATCACGAGGTTTACGTAAGAAACAATGGGAGATGATGAATCCTATATTTTTGAAGTGGCAAATATGGCCCTTACATGAATTAAAGAGATGCGACCAATCAACACCGTTATGAATACCATTGTCAGCATAAGTGAAAGGGAAAAGGATGTCAAGTCCAAATGTCATGATCTATATGAATAACAATGCAACATCAGAGGAGGTGGAATGATTGGATTCTCAACAATAAATGGAGGTCCCTCACCCACGTGTCCGCTCGTGCGACCATTATGATGACCAACTAAGAAGTGTGCGATAATGCTGGCCATTCATATCCATTCTCATATTCATCATCCTATATAAATGCCAAACCTCCTGAACCACTGAAGAACAAAAAATGAGTGAACACTGAGGAGTAAATTCAGAGTGTTAGTTTGCTTAAAGTCTAGTGTTTTCTAGCAGTTTGCAATGCCTGTTTGGTTTGAGAAGCTCATCTATCAAGGAGTGTTTATGGTTGGTGAGCATGCCTTTATGTTCTTGTGTCATCTTGGGTGTTTACACTAGTAAAACACTAGCCATTAGGGAACATATGTGAGGAACTTTGAGAGATATGCTTGTTATCAAATAGCCATACCTCCTGTTGCATAGTGCCTAGATTTTGAGGTCTTGTGGGGGTCCTTCCAGAATCCTTTGATGCAATTGCTACCACCAAATCCTTGGTACATGGTTACCATGTTTAGCTATGACTAGTAGGAGAGAATTCTCATGCTGGGGGGGTGGGTGTCCAAAGTCTTAATCACCACCTTCATGGCCTCCACATGCCTACTTTATTTGAGGTGGTGATGAGGTTAGAGGTGCACCCCATCATATTTCCTATAAGAGAGCTCACCCAAGAGGAGTTGAGGAGTACAAGAATGAAAATCCACTGCAGATGCTTGTTTCTTCCAAGAACAATGTGACCCTTCTTCAAATCCCCTTGAATAACAATGTTACCTAGAGAGGAGGACGTTGTGAAGAAGGCTGAGCATGGGAAGGATATAAACACCTTCGCCAGCTCTGAAACCATGCATAAAGGTGCCTTCGATCATGAGACAAACACAAGGAAAGAACACGTTGCTGACTCGACAGGAAGACAGGTGGTTGAGTCCAATCAGCATTGAGCTACTAGAAGCATCTTGAGACATATTTTTCACGACCTGCAAGCTCAGAAACAAAAATGACATGGTGCCATCCAGACCGAGAACGTGCACTAGCTCCATGATGTCTGTTTTAAATACATGTAAACCATGGAAAAAGTACCATGCTCTAGTTGTTAGGTTTTTATTATGACTGTAAACATTTTCAGATCCGATTTCGAGGATTAGCCTCTGGGGTCTGAGAAAATTATAAAGAGGCTCCCCATAGAGGGGAGAGGGGTTGGGAATTTTCAAGAGCAGGGGATCTCCATTGGAATAAGTTTTCATTTTCCTGAATTGAATAAAATTGTAGAGGCAGGATGATAAATCCTCATGGCAGAGATTCATGTGCCATATTCTCTTCAACAAGTAACTTCCTTATGGGATTCTTTATCCTGTTTTCATTTCAGCTTGTATTTTCTTCCATGTTTGGGAATCAATGTATATGGACCAGAAATCATCTTACATGCTCTAGGTCCATTGTTCAAGCATTTTTAAATATTTTCTTCTAAATTCTTGCAAAATTCACTCTAGCCATGTGCTTTGCTTGACGGGTTGTCTCCCTCTGTCCGCTAACCAACTTGCTAATAACTCCAGATTGAAGAAACGGTGTCTGTCTTGCCTCTGTCCACAAATTTTCGAACTTCTTACCTCCCGCAACCCATTTTCAACTCTAATAGTTGACCCCATTTCCCAATGGTCTCCCCCATGATTGTCCTACCAAACTTTATAAAAAAATTTATTCTATTCAGAAAACTGACCTTCTAATTGTCTTTGATTGAATATTTTCAATATGAAAACCTTGTAAATAGCGAGAGATCCCTCTTTGACTTAATTAGGTCAGAAATATAGTCTAAAACAGTTTTGATGTTACTACGGGATTTACCTTTTTCACCCTGGATACCTCTTGGGTGTTAACAAATTGGCGTCGTTGCCAGGGACGAAGGTTCAATCTTTCTTGGGTATGAATGACATAGTTTAAGATTTGATTTTTTATGGTGAACAGAAGTCAGACCATCAAGAAGGTTGTACATCTTTCACCTGGCGACTCCATTCTCAGAGAATCTAGCTTTCAGTGACTCCACTAGGGATAAGATCCAGAGAGCAAGCTTTCAAAGAAATTGGTCAGCTCCACTGGGGTAATGAGCTCATTATAAAAATATAGAAATGCATGATCAAAGGATAAGGTACTTAGGTTTCATTTTCCTCCAAGATGCCTTGTCCTTTTTTGTAAATTATTTACTATCTATTCCTAAGTTTGTCAAAACAATTTTTCAGTATGCCTTACACTTGAAACAGAACCATGAATTTACTCCTGTATATCCTTCTTTACAAACTAAAAGTTTTTTTCCATCCTAAATGTTTGATTTTGATTGAAAATTTTCATTCGAAACACATGAACTTAAAGGCCACCCATGTCAGCCTCATGAAACCACAATGGACAATACTTCCATTCCACATAGCTATGTTTCTTTCAATACCCCAAACCATCACATACTCCTTCACTTACCTCTTATTCTTCATGATTTCCCTACAAAGCACTACAAGTTCCTTCCTAAGTTTGATGGAGAAATCAAGAACCTTACAGCTGAAAACAATTTACAATCCTTTGTGAATTTCCTTGACGTTTTTGAAGTTGAACATGTTGATGTCTGCATGAGGGATTTTTCCCTATCTTTGCAAGGAGATGATAAGAAATGTTTCAAGAACTTGCATCCTGAATCCATGAGCACATGGGAAGAGTTCTCTAGCATATTTCTAAAGTTTTGGGTTGAGAGATGGCCTTTGGATCAAATACTTTCAGAATTCTATTCCTTAAAGAAACAGGAGGATGAAACCATGTCTAGTTTTAACAGGATATTTGCAAGCTTTTACTATAACATGCCAAAGGAAATACAACCTCTTCAAAATGATGCTAAGCTTCAGTATGTGGCTTCATTTCATCGCAAAATGTCTTTTCTTCTTCTGGAAAGAAAGTCACTCACATTACAACACATGTTTATGGATTGTTTGGAGGTTGAGGATAATCTTAGGATGTATAAAAACTTCTCATACCAAAACAGTGATGAAGAAATAGAAAAGAATTTAAACTTGGTTGAGAAACATAAGAAAAAAAGGACATTCCTTGTGCACCTCAAACCCTCCCCTGGTAGACAAAGAAATGATCAACTCCATGATGGAAAAGAAGATATCTCTGCTAATCTATTTTCTGATGGGTGCAATCATCCTATTGAAAGTTCTATTAGTGGTGATTTCAAAAGGTATTCGGAATGCCCATATATGATGAATATGAGGATGAATGCTTGGATGTTATACCTACAGGACCAGCTATGGGATCGAGGTCTATTAGTGAAAAGAAACTGACCGTAATCCAAGGCCAGAAAGCTGGAAAAATAAGGGGCGATGAGTGTGCTGAAGCTGGCATTTTACCTTTGTGTTACTCAACATTTCAACTGCTAAGGAAGACACTTAAAGTCTCTAGAGAAAAATAGAAAGTTGAGGGTATTTTACATTTTATGAACTTGTTTGAAACATGAGATGATGAAAATGAGCAATCATCTAGTCAATCTCAGCTAATGGATAAATCAGTGCTTTGCAATGAGGAGTTGGGTCACAAAGAAAGAGGTAGGGATTCCCAAATAAATGATTCTTTTGACCTTTCACATCCAAAAATTTCATCTCAAGAAGGAGGATGGTGTGTGCCTGATTCTGCTAAAGAAATGAATGATATTTCTACAGAGACATATAAGGAATGTGAAGTTTTAAATTCAGGAAGTTTGAATGAAATTGTGGATACTTCATTTGAAATCAGTCATGATAGTTCTTTTCAAAGTTCTCTTGAGGATCAATTTGACAATATGCTAGAGGAGTTACATTTTGGACGGTTTTTCTTTGGTAGGAAAAGGAGAGAGTAATTATATGATCTGGTGGCAGAATACATGGAGGGACTAGGTAATGGTAATGATTGGTTATATCTCTACTACAGAGATCAATTTATTTATTATAACCTTCTTCCATTATGTCTATCATCTATTTTTTTGATCAAGCATGAAGACAAAATATAATTAGTGGATAAATTGCTTGATTGGCTTCATTGGAAGCCAAAATTTACTTGATTGGGTATTTGTGCTCAAGTCAAGTAGGGTAGGTAGGTATGAATAAGCTCGACATTTCAAGCATTTCCTTCAGCAGTTCTTAGTTTACTTTCTATTTCAAGTGCAGTCCCGTTATATGTTAAAGTCTGCAGTTACAGTCATTTTCAATTTTTAGAGTATGGCCACGTGACAGTTTACAGGTTGGTAGAAATTTGCTTACAGAGTGTTTCAGTTTAGTGTTTTCAGCTCAGGGTAGATTGAGGGTCCCATGGAAAGACTGAAAATAGCCCAATGGACCTGACACCTAGTCTATGGGGTTCTTTGCTACCTCGTTGGGAGGATAGCATCCCTAATGGAGCTAGCTGTTAGCACTATGTTTAATTTTTGTATTATAGACTTGAAGGCTTTGAAAATGATCTTATTTGAGAGATTTCATGGGAGAGCCTTTCAGGTTATCTGGCTAGTGATTCTCGTCATCATGATTCATTGGATAGAAAGGGGATCCATATCTTCGGAGATAAATCATTCTATGGATTAAAGCACTCAACAGCGGGACAGGGATAAAATGTGTCAACTTTCAACGGTACAGATGCAAGGTGATGAAGATCAATGATGGAAAGACATTTTGTCATTAGGAGATGCAAGGTAAGATTCGGTCTTTGGATTTGTGAATTCAGTTAAAGGGGAGAAGTGTTGGAGGGTCAAGATTAACGCAAAGCTAGATCGACGGCCCTAAGGGATTCCACTCGATAAACATACGATAAGAGAGAAACTTTTCCATATCATAGAATATGTTAAAGGAAGGAAGGATTAGACGAATGATGTAAAGGTGGAGATAGATCTGCAGTTGTAGTCAATTCCATCATTTCAACTAACACAGATAAAGTTACAATATCGAATCGTGAAATGTGGTAGGAGCTACAATGATCAGCGGTTACGACACGAGGTCTGGGTAGATCGACGGACATGGTAAATTCCACGATATAGAGGTGCCCGAGTGATTATAGGAGGGAGGATCGACAAAGTATTAATGTTTTTAGAGTTGAATGGTCCCGATGAAGGCTATTTACTGATCAACGGTCATTGTTGATTCTCCCGAATCAAACTATGCAGTTGGTTAGTGTTGGATTCTGGTATGAAGATATTGTGTACCAAATGCTCAAATTGCAAAGTGAAGGATCCACTTGGATTTGAAAAGTTTTATTTCTTCTAAGTTGTAGAGCTGATGATAACCCAACCAAATGTGTGAAGTGCCATCATGAACAGGATCGAAATGATTCGCGAATAGACAAAGTAAGCATTCTAAAACCCCTGAGTGTTTTTTAAAATGGTGAAGAAGGGAGGCCATGTACACACGTACGGTGGATACATGATGGGTTCGGATCGATGGTCTAGAATCTGATCAACCTAGTAAAGGTCAGGTCCTAGTCAGGACTGGTACAAAAAGGATATTCTCACGTATGATCTGACCAATAATCATATCCCTCATGCAATTTAGGGCATGCATTATGTGAAAATGATGTCCACGGCGTCACCAGCCCTCCCGACTCCAAAGATCCATCACGAGGATTACGTAAGAAACAACGGGAGATCATGAAGCCTAGATTTTTGAAGCGACGAATCTGGCCCTTACATGAAGTAAAGATATGCAGCTAGGAAACACCGCTATGAATACCACTGTCAGCATAATTGAAAGGGAAAAGGATGTCAAGTCGAAATGTTGTGATCCAGATGGACGACAATGCAACATCACAGGAGGCGGCATGATCGGATTATCAACAACAAATGGATATCGCTCACCCATGTGTCCACTCGTGCGACTATTATGATGACCAACTAAGAAGTGTGCGATAATGTTGACTAGTCATCTCTGTTTGCATCTTCATCATCCTATATAAATGCCACCCTCATGAACCGATGAAGAACAAGAAATGAGTGAACACTGAGGAGGAAATTCAGAGCATTAGTTTGCTTAAAGTCTAGTGTTTTCTAGAAGTTTGCAATGCTGGTTTGGTTTGAGAAGCTCATCTGCCAGGGAGTGTTGATGGTTGAAAAGAATTCCTTTACATTCTTGTTTCATCGTGGGTGTTTACACCAGTAAAACGCCAGCCATCAAGGAACATATGTGAGGCACTTCGAGAGATATGCCTATTTTCAAATAGCCATACCTCATGTTGTGCAGTGCCTCGATTTTCATGTCCTGTGGGGATCCCTCCAAAATCCTTGGATGCAATCACTCCCTCCAAAGCCCTGGAATGTGGTGACCATGTTCAATAGTGACCAGTAGGAGCAAATGCTTGTGCTTGGGGGGTGGGTTTCCAAAGTCTTCATCATTGCCTTCATGACCTCGACATGCCTACTTTATCTGAGGTGGTGATGAGGTCAGAGGTTAACCCCACCGTATTGCCTATAGGAGAGCTCACCTGGGAGGTGATGAGCAGTAGAAGAATTACAAGCCACTGCAAAGGATTGTTTCTACCAGGAACAATGTGGCCCTTCTTCAAATACCCTCGAATAATAATGTTACCCAAAGAGGAGGACGTTATGGACAAGGTTGAGCATGGGAAGGATATAAACTTATTTTCCAGCTCTAGAACCATGTAGAAAGGTGCCTTCGAGCATGAGAAAAACATAAGGGAAGAACATATTGCTGAATCAATAGGAAGATAGGTGGTCGATCCCAATCAACATTGAGCTACTAGAAGCATCTTGAGACGTCTTTTTCATGACCCATAAGCTCAGAAACAAAAACAACTTGGTGCCATCTAGATCGAGCATGCACACTAGCTCCATGATGTTTGTTTTAAATACATGTAAATTGTGGCAGAAGTACCGCGCTCTAGTTGTTAGGTTTTTATTATGACTGTAAACAGTTTCAGATCCGATTTCTAGGATTAGCCTCTGGGATCTGAGAACATTATAAAGAGGCTCCCCATAGAGGGGAGAGGGGTTGGGAATTTTCAAGAGCAAGGGCTCTCCATTGTAATAAGTTTTCATTTTCCTAAGTTGAATAAAATTGCAGAGGCGGGATAATAAATCCTCATGGCAAAGATTCTTGTGCCATCTTCTCTTCAATAAGTAACTTCTTTACGTGATTGTTTATCATGTTTTCATTCAGTTTGTATTTTCTTTCATGTTTGGGAATCAGTGTATATGGACCAAAATTCACCTCGCATGTTCTAGGTCCATTGTTCAAGCATTTTTAAATATTTTCTTCTAAAGTCTTGTAGAATTCCCTCTTGCCAGGTGGTCTGCTTGACGGGATGTCTCCCTCTGTCTGCTGACCAACTTGCTAATAACTCCATATTGAAGAAACGGTGTTTGTCTTTCCAATGTCAACAAATTTTCGGACTTCTTACCTCCCGCAACCCATTTTCAACTCTGATAGTCAACTTGATTTCCCAATGGTCTCCCCCATGATTGTCCCACCAAACTTTATAAGAAAAAACTTGTTCTATTCAGAAAACTGACCTTTTGATTGTCTTTGATTGAATATTTTGAGTTTGAAAACCTTGTAAATAGCGAGATCCCTCTCTGACTGTATTAGGTCATAAATATAGTCTAAAGCGGTTTTGATGTTACCCTAGGATTTACCTTTCGCAACCTGGGTATGTTCTGGGTGTTAACACCTATTTTTCAGCAGTCTGCATCATATTTCTGTTTTGGGTAAATCCTGGCAAATATTACATGTTAGTGTTTGTTAGAAGTTTGTTTTTTAGTTTGTAACCAATTTCGACCTTGAGTTCGGTCTTAGGGGTCCAAAACACTATAAATATACTCCTCGCATAGGGATAAAGAGTTGGTTGGTTTTGAATTTGCAATACTATTTTGTTTGTAATATTTTTTGAATTAACACAAGTACATAGCCGAATGCTAGTTATATGAATGTGGGAATTCCTGCATGTTTCTAAATTACAATTCGTGGTTTTCTTTTCCTTATGTGCATGTGCTTCTTGTTATCTTTTAAATTATGTTTTTCTTCATGTCATAGATTCTTGTTATCTTTTACATTATGTTTTTCTTCATGTCGTAGAATCAGTGTATAATGGTTAGGAATTCATACTCATATGCTCCTGCCATTGTCTCTGATATCCACTAAACATTTCTTCCAAAAATAGCATGGAATTCATCCTTGCGGTGTTCTACGCTAGTGGACTTCCATCATTTTGCAATTCCCACCAGACATCAAACATAACAACTGTGATAGAGACACTATATTTCTCCTGCAAGCGTTTTCCTATGCAAACTGCTCTGTTTTCTTGGGATTTTTTACTCCATAGCCTGATATATCTTCATTTTGTTTCCAACCACCAAAATTTGATATTCATTTTTTGACATTATGTCTGGCCTTGTTATACATCTATGAGAGATCCCTCTATGGAATTGGAGAAACCAGCTGCCTTTCCTAAAGTGGTTCTGTTGTTACCTCAGGGTCCCCCTTCCCACAACATTAGGTGCAATTCTGGGTGCTAATAGATTCTATTGAAAAACATAATGATATTTCTTTTGAAATGCATGAGAACAATCAATTTATCTTTTTAGAGATTTTGAATGAGGTTGTTCACATCTCATTTAAAAATTGTCATGAACACATTCTTCAAGGTTATTTTGAAAAATAGTTTGACTATGTGCAAGAGAATTTACAGTTTGAACAGCCTTGTCATGGAAAACAAATGATAGAACAAATTTGAAGGGTTCCAGGTTTTTTATGATCCAGTGGCGGAATACATGGAGAAATTTTCTAGTTGGGGTAATTAGTTAAGTTTTCACCAAAAATATCACATCTATCATCATTTTTTTCTTGCCATTATTCTCATATTTTCTGAATTTAATCAAGCATGATGAGGAAGTTTGTTTATGGGATAAATTGTTTGGTTGGCTTCTTGGAAATTAGACTTTACTTGATTGGGAATTTGTGCCTGGTAAAGTAGGGTAGATAGGTGTGATTAAGCTTGACATGGTGAGCATTTCTTTAGTAGTTTTTCAGTTTTAGTTTCAGTTTTGGTTACAAGTTAAGGTTTGCAGTTTACAGTTGGTTTTCAGTCTTCAGAGAATGAGTGGGTTACAGGTACATGTTACAGAGTGGGATTTTTTTCATAATGGTTTCAGTTAATCATTACAGGTCAGAGCAGGTTGAGGGTTTTGAAAAATTTTGGGATCAACCCAATGGATCGGGCACTAAGTATATGGGCTTCTTTGCTACCTCGTAGGAAAGATAAAATCCCCAAATGCAGCGAGCTGTTAGCACTATTTTATTTTTACTGAAGTTAATGCTAGCATTGCATCGACTTTAGTCTATATTGGTGATTTGGCCAGTTTCAAGGTTTTGCACGCTTGATTAATCATTAAATATTTCAAGTTTGCAAGAAGAAGGAGTTAAAGGGTTTGAGCAAAGGGGAAGAAGAGCTTTAGTGGCTATCCGAGTAAAAGGAAAGGTTAGTGCAAAATTTTATTCATTGGGTGCAAAGGAGATTTTGGATTTCTTTTCAAAATTTTCTTTGGCCCAAGATTTATATTTTTTATTAAATTCAAATTTTCAATTTTGGTTACAAGTTAAGGTTTGCAGTTTACAGTTGGTTTTCAATCTTCAGAGAATGAGTGGGTTACAGGTACATGTTACAGAGTGGGATTTTTTTTCATAATGGTTTCAGTTAATCATTACAGGTTAGAGCAGGTTGAGTGTTTCGAAAAATTTTGGGATCAACCCAATGGATCGGGCACTTAGTATATGGGCTTCTTTGCTACCTTGTAGGGAAGATAAAATCCCCAAATGGAGCGAGCTGTTAGCACTATTTTATTTTTCCTGAAGTTAATGCTATCATTGCATCGAGTTTAGGCTATATCGGTGATTTGGGCTATTTCAAGGTTTTGCATGCTTGATTAATCATTAAATATTTCAAAGTTTGCAAGAAAAAGGAGTTAAAGGGTTTGAACAAAGGGGAAGAAGAGCTTTAGTGGCTATCCGAGTAAAAAAAAGGTTAGCACAAAATTTTATGATTTATTTTTGGAAAGTGTATAAAATGGCCTTAAAAGGAGGAAGAAGAACTTTAGTGGCTATCCGAGTAAAAAAAGGGTTAGCGCAAAATTTTATGATGATTTATTTTTGTAAAGTGTATAAAATGGCCTTCAATTTATTTTATATAAAATAGGACATTAGAGCTTTAGTGGCTATCCGAGTTAAAAAAAGAGTTAGTGCAAAATTTTATGATTTATTTTTGGAAAGTGTATAAAATGGCCTTCAATATATTTTATATAAAATAGGACATTCTTCAATTTATTTTATATATTTATATAAAATAGGACATTCTTCAATTTATTTTATATATATAAAATATAAAATAGGACATTCTTCAATTTATTTTATTTTATATAAAACACATTCTTCAATTTATTTTATTTTATATGAAACAGGTGTAGGACATTCGCACCAGCTCAACCCCAAGAGACAATTCTACACCTGCCCAATCAACACCTAGCATCAATATCCAAGCATTGAGCAAACAAGGGATAATATTTTGTTATGTTTCTCGAAACTTGTTGAAACTGTTAGGGTATATAAACAATGGAATATTTTTCACTTTATACATGTGGGATAACAGTTTCTGCCAAAAAAACATGTAAAAACGTAGTTGTTATAAGTATTTACTAAGTGGCGTGATATGCCAAGTTGGAGGGAGGGACGTGATTTTGTTTCAATTTACATCCATAATGAGGGAAATGTGGGGACGTGATTTTGTTTCAATTTACATCCATAATGAGGGAAATGTGGGTGAAAAGAGCATACCAATTATACTATTCAAATCCTTTTTCTTTGACGCATGCATTACTTCCACACGCTAAAATCGCAGGGATTTAAAGGATATATATCTAAGCATGACAATGGATGATGGAACCTTACGATTTATTAGCTTGTATAAAGCTGTGTTATACACGCTAGTGATGGGAAGACCATTTTGTGGAACTCAATTTCAAAACGTTACAAAAATTATTGTTGCTCTAGTTTACAATTTGGAGCGTTGACTGGATTGGTTACATATTGCAATGGTGATGGCTTCTGTCAATTAATATGGCAATGGCAATGAAAATTGGTTTCCATGGACAATGTGAAAGAATGTATATGCATCCAGATACGTGATTATACTTGGAATTGCATTGGATGAGGGGAATTCAAACGACTTAATCCTCCTCAATTGGAATTGTCAAAATGATGGTTTTTCATCATCATGGGGAAATTATTAGCTCATAAATGTTATTCTGAAACATAAACTGTCTTTGTAACTGCTTCCAATGATTGTACAGTTAAAAATGGGACAGTCATAGACTAGAAAGGACATATCAATTAACTTATTCTCTAGATCATGGTCAAGCACTGCATGTTACAATGTTTGTGAGTGGATCCACGTTGTTGTAGCATCAAGAAGAGGCACAATCAATGTATTTTTTGTTGATTATATCATTGCAAAGGGAATATTGATCAATGGTCTAGTTTTGAAATCTCAATTGCATTCAACACCCTAGAACCATTTCGCTGAGGAAAATACAAGCAAGTTAAGTTTTTGAGGAGTTGCGAAATGGTGCTAAACTGCACACGAAATCAATCGTCAGATTGGTAGGTGAAAGAGATGGGTGGATCATGTGGATTTTTCTACCAGAACATGTGAGGAGAAACAAAATTTCCAGATTTGTGAAATTTAGATGCCTATGATGAATTCCAAACCGCGTGTCCATGCAGCATGGTTTGACCAAATAGATCAACCCTCCAAGAAAATTCTGCATATTTAGAAAGTGCTGGTGGTTTTATTTTTTAGAATTCGGCAAAATTTTATATGGGGTGCAAATATAAATGTGTGTTGATGCAGGATTAGTTTGGAACATTGACCAACAACCGTAAATTTGTATCCACTGGTTGAAGTTGTTATAAGTTTAATAAGGTAAGAAACCCAACAAATTTTTTAAAAATTGCCATGATCCAGATAATGAATCTGGTAGTGAAAAGGATAAAAAGGAATTTACTATAATGCAGAACAATGGAACATCTATGTTTCTCACATCAGGATGTAAAAGTTTTAGATCTGTGAATAATGTCGACTACATAGTTGATGGTATAGAAGAGAGCATTTACAATAGTCAAAATGTATCTCGTAAAGAGCAACAAAAGCCAACATGCTGGGTATTATTAAATGTGAACATCCTGGATAGTCAAGTAACTGATTGAGTAAGGTAACTTGAAATTAAAAGTATATTTATGCCTGGATAAAAAATATTTTTACAAGTGTTAGAGTTTCATGAAATTCCAAAGGAGAGGAAAAAGCTTATTTTTGGAAATGATTGTTTTAGTCATTAAATTCAAAGAACCACCAAATGAAGATGCATTTTGAGAAACCAAGGGAGGTTTTTCTTTATCACGGTACAATCTACAATAAAATATCTTAGTATTTACACAAGTATCATGGTTTGGGAGAACCAAAGTCATCTTCACACTGCAATTTTCCATATTTCCAAATTCCTATCTCAGACATCAAATTCAAAAGCATATTCCGAGGAGCTCAAAGGGAACATAGAAAAATGAAGACATGGTTTTTGTTGGGGACAAATGGAATTAGAGAATCCTCTCTCATCATTTACATATCTATTACCATTTGAGATATGTATCTGGGGATTTGACGACCATGTTTAAGGAATCTGTTTCTTGAAAGAGAGGAAATCAATTGTAACAGTTTCTATTTTGAGAATATAGTTAGATTTCGAATTCAAGACTAGGTATAGGTCATTTTGCTATATATTCAAATGTATTTGATAGATCTAAGGTTGTATTTTCAAGGGAAGAGAGGCTCTGTGTTTGTGATAGCTCCAATTTCAGAGAATGAATAAAATTGCAGAGGAGGAATGTTGAACTTTTCCATGTCATAGATTCTTGTGCCATCACCTTCCTTGGTAAGTGATTTCCTTATGTGATTTTTTATCTTGTTTCCCAATCCAATTTGTATTTTATTTCATGCATGAATAGAAGTTTTGTGAGCTAGAATTCATCTTGCATGCTCTAGGTTCAGTGCTCAAGCATTCTCAAAAACATTTTCTTCTAAAGTTTTACAGAATTCACCCTAGCTAGGTGCTCTGTTTGATGGGTTGTCTTCCTTTGTCTGCTAATCGACATGCAAATGCCCCAAGACTGAGGAAATGAAAATACCCCAAGATTGAGGAAATGGTGCCTACCCTTCCTCTATCCATGATCCTTTCAAAACCCTACCTCTTGCAACTCAACTCATGTCTAATTTTTAACTCCATTTCCTAATGGTCTCCTTCATGATTGTCCTACCAAACATTTAAAAACAAATTGTCCTATCAAAAACTGACCTTATGAATGTTGTGATTGAATATATTGAGTGTGAAAACCTTGTAAATATTGAGAGATACCTATCTGATTGTATTAGGTTAGAATACAATCTAAAGTGGTTCCATGGTTACCTCGCGATCTACCTTTCACATCCTGGGTACATTTTGAGCGCTAATAGTATCCAAAGATGGATTCCTTTCTTCTATCGCAAAAAATTGAAAGATGAAAATCTGATCAGAGTGTGTATCTACAACAGTCTAAAGGTAAATTTATGATCATTGTACTTTATTTTGATGACCTATTGATTACATGAATAATTCTTATTTCGATCGGCACAATGAAAACCACTTTACACCAAGCATTTGATATGAGTGATTTAGGGTTGTTGAAGTAATTTCTTGGTCTCGAAATCACTCAGAATTTTGATGGGATCATAATATCCCAATCAAAATATGCTTTGGACCTTCTAAATAATTTCAATATGCTAGAATGTAAAGCTTCACCATTCCCATTCCTCTCATGAATCATTCTTAAGGATGGTGATTCTAGACCATTGGGGGATTCTACACTCTACCATCAATTGATTGGATGTCTTTTGTATTTGAACCATTATTAGCCTGAATTTTATTATGCTATGAATGTTGTGTAAAGGTACATGCATCATACCCATTATATTCATTGGAAAGTGTCCAAGGGGATCCTACAATATGTGTAGGGTACAAGACATTTTGGCATTCACTATGCTGTGGATTCTGATCTTGACTTGGTTGGATTCACTGATTCAGTTGGGAAGGAAATTACATTGATCTAAAGTCCACTTTTGGTTATGTGTTCATGTTTGGAAATGGTCCTATTTGCTATTCAAGCAAAAAGTAGGCTTCCATTTCCTTATGTTCCGTAGAGGAATAGTATTCAGGAGTAGTCAATGCTTGCATTCAAAAAGTTTGGTTGTAGGGTATTCTAGATGGCTTTGATATTTGTAGCACCACTTCTACTATCATTTTTTGTGATAATTAGAGTGCTATAAAGTTCTCAAAATATCCATTTCATAGAGATAGGACCAAGCATATCAAGATCCACATGCACTACATCAGAGAGCTTGTGCATGACATAACCATTGTACTATATTATTGCTCTACAGAAGAGAAAAATGCAGACATCTGCACCAAGAGTTTCATTGAGAAGAAGTTCTCTTACCTCTGTTACTGTTTGGGGTACCTTATACTATGGTGAGGATAGATTATATACTTCAATGTTCAATTTAAAGGGGGCTTTTTTTTCCCATTTGGTTTTCCCCTCTTTCCTCACTTAGATTTTTGGGCATTTTTTGGATTATTTATGTACAGGGTGACCTATGGCCTTTGTTGTCGTGGCCCTATTTGGGATGGTGGATTCATTTTCCAACTACACATCATTTATTTCGGCTTAACATCCTAATTTACTTCTTATCCTAAGTATTTTGACGCAAACATGTGCTTACATCATTAACATCTTATCAGTTTCAGTTATCTGGGAATCCTCCTTCATTTAGGGAGATACTAGGGGATGGTATTCATGATTAATACACCCTACTCAGTAAATTAGGAGTATCTTCAACTGATTTTCAGTTTACTAAAGTCATAAAGGAACCTATCTACTAAATTTGACCTAATTTCACCTAATAATTTTAGTTAACTAGAGACAAGAAAGGCACCCTCACCTAGTTTTGGGCATTCATTTAAGTTATTCTCAATTAACTGAATTCATAATGATTCCCCCACCTACATTTTGGCATGCACTTGATTTCTGACTCAGTTAGACTCAGTTTAAATTGCCCCCAAGTCTGATAGAGTCAATTATCTTGCAGTTAACTGGTTAATTTTTTTTTCGAGTGGTTTTAACTGACCAATAAGCCACTCTCATGCATTAAATTTGAATGACCTCCCTAGGATTCGAATTGCTTGGATATTCATGCCATTGCTGAGCATTGTAAACTATTTTAAGACATTAATGATAATGTATTATTGATGTAAATGTTTTGCACAATATTCTAGCACTCATTGATGTAAAATTTCTGCATGCATCTATTGTAACAATTATTTTGTTTTGTAGAGTTAATGTACTTGAATTTTATAACATGATTTATCTTACTATTTGTAACTATATTTTCGCTAACCTATATCACACTTTTGTTATCACCCAATATTATAGTTTTTGAATGAACTAAAAGATTGAGCTCTCATAAGAGCTATCAAAATCCATATTTCTTATAGTTTTTCAACGAACTAAAATCCACTTGATAGATAATGTTTTTAATGGCCTTCCATGTCCATATGAAGACTCCTTGGACCCCCTTTTCTCAATATGAAATTTTATGCTCCAGAAAATCCCTTAAAGAAGTCATATTTATTGGTATACGCAGATCACTAGCTTACAGACCACGTGTACACACATCTTGCTCCACTATGACCCACGTACATCAAGAAATGTGCCCAAAAATAAAATATTTGAAGTTTTCCCCATAAAGAAACGAATAATTTGACTATTGTCCTTCCATATGCCTGGAAACGCTTTGAATCGACACTTCACTTTGTATTGAAGGTTTATATATTGAGCTACTTAGATGTATTAGGGGAGGAGAATTTTGTGAAAGAAAATAAACTATAGCGGATTTGTGCCCCATTCTTACATAGTTGAGTTTGCATACCTTTGTCCTTTGATCACACATTGATTCTATTCCCAAGCTTGTCATTTTCTTGTGAGCTTTCCATTGATACATAGGATTGAAGTGGTGGAGGCACAGGTGAAGGACTCGGTTTCTCTATTTTGAAAATTTTCAGACAGATTTTGTAACTTATATATATGTTTATAATTAATAGAAATATCCATTTCTTGTCCATTGTATTTGTGTAATTATGAATATTATTGTCCATGGATGTACTTGCTTTGATTTTATGTATTGGATTGATATATGCTAGAGTACGTTCTAACACTTAATATATATCATGCTTGTATATTTTGTTGTTGTTGAGAATGGAATGCAGGTGTAAGTGTGGTTGAAATCTAGGGGACGATCTACTATGATTATCGGGAACAAGTTATGCTTCTCATCCCTTAGTGTTAGACTTGTTTATCTAGTTAGCATATTTGAAGTGGATTGATTTCTGGTGTCATACTATATTTTGTTTCCACCCCAATCCATAGGAAGTTTTCTCCGTAACAACTAGCATTGGTTGCACTGTGATATTCCACTTCTATGCCAAAATAGAGACCACATTGTGCTCATTACATGACCAAACCTAAGGTCCTGAACAAAGTTGAAACACATATCCAGTTGTTGACTTATCGTTATCACCATCCCTTACCAAACTCGATTTGATGTAACCAACCAACTGTTCTATGGAATTAGTGCAGCATTTTATACCAAGATGATATGTTGCATTGGTATAACGAATCATTTTGGTTTTTACCTTCCAATGGATTTGTTAAGGATCCTTCATAAATAAAGAAACCACACTAACAACAAAGGAAATATCAAGTTGTCTGTGAGTTAAAAAAATTAGACCCCTGACTAATTATCAATAAAGAGTCGTGTTGACTCACAATGTGTCACAATCCATCCTCAATTTCACTCCCAACTAAAAAGGTGCAGCACATGATTTACAATTGTTCATATTTAATCTTTGCAAAAGTTCCATCACATCCCAAGGTTGAGAAATAAATATGCTTTCATTCATCTGGAAAACTTGAATGACCAAACGAAATGCAATATAAAAAGGTTCATTATTTCGAAGGTATCACCAAATTATTTCTTCAAACCTAGTATCATATTTACGTTGTTTCCAATAATGACTAAATCATCTACACATAAATGCAATGATTAAGGTTTCACCATCTACATGTAAAACATAAATTTTGTTATTTAATTCACAAAGTTTGAAACTAATGTTAATAAAAAATGATCAATATTCTCCTACCAAGACTTAGGATCCAATTTCAAACCATACAAGGATTTCTTCAGTCAACAAACAATATTGGAATCTTCCTCAAAACTAGTGGGTTGATTCATATATATTTCTTCGTTAATATCTCCATGAAGAAAAGAATTTTTGACATCCATCTGATGCACCTCCCATCCAATCAAGCAACAAGTAAAATAATGAATCGAATCAAGTTCATATGTTCAATAGGAAAAAAGGTTTCAGCATAGTCAATGGGTTCTTGATAATAAGAACCCTTGGAAACCAAATAACCCTTATGTATTTAAACCACACCATGAGATGCGAATTTGTTCTTATAGACCAATCAACACTTTGCTATGCTATTTCCTTGTGGTCAATGAACTCAATCCCAAGTTTTATTCTTCATCAAGGAAAGTTATTCTTTAACCATATCATTTTCCCATTTAATTCAACAATGTGCATTGGCATATGTATTTGGTTCACATGCCTCTAGCACACATGTCTTTAGAGAAACAATACCACATTGTTTTTTTACTTCTAGTCTTCCTTGAGTCATAAATATCTCTTCGATAAAATCCAACAAATTTCATTTTGTTTGCATCTCATTGGGGTAGACATAAATGATGAGATGAAGGATTTCATGTACCAACCGGTTCCCTCAAGGGTCTCAAATATGGTATTCAATTCCATGGTTATTGGATGATTATAATTCTAAGCAAACAAGTGAGTAGATTTTATAGTCAAGATTCCAAAGGGGATCGATCAATACTGTTTCCAACCCAAAATATCATTGGTCATAAAACCAGAAGAAGAGTTCAATAGTTTGATACCTAATGTATTCTCATCAAAGGCAACATTCTTTGCATAATGATTTAGTGCATGATTTTTTCAAACAATATATAGGCTTTTAACTATTCTAAGTAGCCCATCATGATGTAACCATGATTCTTTGCATCCAATTTCTTCTTGTAGTTGTATGGAATGTGTGCCCATGAAATACATCCAAACATTATAAGGCGACTAATTAATGGTTTCCTTCCATTTCATTCCTCAATAGGATTCATATCAAGGATATCTCTAGTTAGAACAAGGTTCAATAGATAGTTTTTATAGTAGATTGATTCTACCTAGAAGCTAGTCAACAATTATTTGACTTGAAACAAACAACATTCCATTTTTTCCATTTTTTCCATTTTTTCCATTTTTTCCACTTATTTATATTGAGTTGTGTGAAGTACATATCTCTTCTAATGATATTGCATTTTCTTAGAGGTAGTTTTAAAAAACTGTCCCATATATTTTGGAGAATTGTTTGATCTTAAACTTTTCACATTTATTTTTTAGTTAATTCCCTAAATTTTGTGAACTTTTCAAATGCATGACTCTTATTATTCAAAAATATATCCAATTGTACTTTGAGAATTCATCAATGAATGTTAAAATATACCTCACACTTTCTAGTGATAATTTATTCATGTAGCGTAGGTCACTGTGCATAAGTTCCAACTAAGTCTTTTATTTTCATGTTTTTATGGTCTCAAATGGATCCTACTATTGCTTTCCAATCACACACCCTTCACATACTCCTTTAGGGGGCAACAATTTTAGGTAGTACAACAACCATGTCACATTTCACCATCCATTTCAAAGCGTCAAAATTTTGAATGTCCAACTAGTTCATGCCAAACTTAACTATGGTCATTCGTATGGGATATGAGTGCAGTTGGTCCTGCATTTCCCTTTGGAACATAACAAAAATAAATAGAGTCCATATTTAGGATCAAGAAATATCATCCTTCTTCCTATTGATGACAAATTTATCTTGATCATCCCTTGGATATGGAATCAGGATAGTAATCGGTGAGGGGACCTTGCTTTTTAGCAGTCTCCATATCTTGTTCCCATATTTCATTGTTGTGACCACTCAATACTATGGGTCCTTGTTAATAGGATATATTTTAGATCTATCGATATAAACCCTGATACAATCCACAATTTAAAACCCAAAGTCAATAAAAAATAGATCCAACTTAATAGAATGTGTATAATTGAAATCTAAAAACATGTGTACACAATATGCTATGATTCAAACCAACAAATTTAATGACATGTTGTAGAAAACTAGGGAATTAGAAGGATAACTAATAGCGAAGCTAACAATTCCAAGAAGAGGTGATGTTGAAGTACACCATTTTAGTAGTTAAGTACAAATATCATTACATCAAATTGCATTGTTCAGCACTATCACTTTATCATTATAATTTGACCCATATGATCATTATTTTATAGCTCCAATATGTAACCAATTATCTTGAATCAAGGAAGAATGTGTCCACGTAATTGTCCCACATCACATAACGAATTTCTTAAATTATGTGCTATTTGTGCCATAGTCAAGGGTTTTTTTCCAAATACCCAACCAATTGACTATACTCATCAACTTATCTATCATTCAGTTAGTTAGACAAGTTAAGATCCTAGTCAACCCATTAGTCAACTAGCTAGTCGACTACTCAGTTAACTTTTATAGTCGGTTGCCGATTGTTGATTGTTTATCTCTAGAGGATCTATAGGCATGATAAATTAGCATGGATTTCTATTCCAACAAATTGCAATCAACCATGGCCAATCACATCCAACTAAATTTAACCAAAGTCAATTATGTTGTGACATAACACTCTTTTTCCCCTTTTTAAACAATAAAATACCACAATTGTGTAATAATGCATCATAATGAACCATAGTACACTAGAATTATCCAATGTCAACTAAATCTAACCATAGTGAACCATGAATGAACATATACAATGATAGGAAATTATAGTTAACCATGGGAACCAAAATTCAACCATACCTTATTAGAGTAATCCATCGTCGACCCTAGGATAACAAAATCAAGCAAAGTTTAATAAACTAAACTATAGTCAACCAAATTGAACACTCAACCATACTCCACATTATTAATGAACCAAACTTGGTGAAATTTAACCAATTTGGAATTTATTGAAATTTACTTGGAATGTATTGTTAATCTTTACAAACTATATCCAACCAGAGTTAATTGTAGTTAACAAAAGCTACCCATAAAATGACATAGCATTGCTTCATATCAAATTCAACCATAGTAAAAATAGTAAACTAAATTTAAACATAGTAACATTTAACTAACCAAACTACAATTTTCTTAAATCAACTAAAGGTAGATAAAATGGATAACAATCAACCACAGACAAGAAGGTTACCAAGTTAGCCATAGTAAACCAAATTCAATAATAAGAAACAATGGTCAACCATTGTCACCTAAATTCAACCTAAATAAATACCAATCAACCAAAATAAACCATATTTAAATGAAGTCAATCATAGCCAATTACAATCAACCTCATTCAACCAAATTAATTAACAATGATTGATTTACAATGTAATATAGACAAATATTACTTTAACTATATAATCAACTATAGAAAACCAAAGTCAACCATAGTCAATAAAATTCAAGTTAACCATACCTCAACCATGTTAATTACTATTATATTTTAGTTATATAAACTATTTTTGCATCTAATTAATTAATAATATTAGTATCCATCCTATTTAATAATAATAATATTAGTAATATTTGAATAACAATCATCCTTTTTTCCTTGGAAATAACTCCTTAAGAAACTCTTAGGTAGTTCTCTATGATCCTATGATGGTAACTAGTGTAAAGACGGTGGAATATAGTTAGTGCACCTAATCTCGTGCTAATTAAACCAAGGAATTTCACATCACATTGGATTATTGGTAATGTGATGCTAAAAGGTGGCACTAATTGATTAAGCAAACCGTTGGGGATAAATTTTTAGAAACTTATAATCCCATCCTTAAGTGCTTAAGTGAGAGTGATATTGTTGGTACCTTCTAGTCCTAACTACTACATTAAGGGAAAACATGTCACAAGTGAGATTTGAACTTGGGATGACGATTACTACTCCCTTCTTAAACAACCAAGCTAGACCCAATTGACAATAATAATATTATTCATTTTACTATAGTTAATATTACCATTACTATCATATATCTATTGTTAATCATTGTTATGTGAAGCCTACTCCAATCCCTAGAAACAAGCATATTGCATCTTGATAGCCATGGATTCTTCCCTTGGAGAAGGCCATCCTCCTCTAGCTCTTGATGAAACTGCATTTAGGTATTTTATCTCTTGCATTTGTGGCTTGTCCAAGAAAGCTACTCCTTTGTGTTTCAATTTTATTATTACTATCAATAAGCAGGTAAACATTCTCTTATAGTACAAAATGGTGTTACAATCAGTCCTAATCGACTGGGTGAACCAAACCAGACCAGGTTGTCAACTACGGGGCTCAAATGGATTGTCCTCGTATTCCTTGGAGGGATTACACTTTTCTAGAATCTAGAGCCCAAACAAACAGAAACATCCCATCGAAGCAATATCTGACTATCAAATAATCAATTGGAGCAAAAATAACATCTTATCAGGCCTCAAGCCCATGAAAAGGCCCTATCCCAATTCTATGTCTACCTGATTAAATTTTTATTTATACCAAAACCATGCCAATTCCAATTACAACAAAACTGAGATATCCATGTTATTCTTAATTACAACATGAAAGAAACAAAAAGGAGTAAAACAAAGAATGAAAATTCATGAAAATTCACCGCCCAACTGGCATGTCTAAACCAAATAGGTGCTCCTCTTGCTGAGGAGGAGGAGCGTTGGAGACAGATGACCAAGGATTGTTGGCTGGATCCCCTGGACTATCTAGCACCTCCGTTGTAATTTGATCCAGAAGGTGGAAGCTCGTCGCACTCTCCTATTTCCCCCTCATGATGAGGGTCAGGGGTTTTGGAATGCCATGTGCAATCTGCACCTTGGCTTAGGTGTCACAGGGTAACATAATTCAAATGGTCTAGAATGGGATTAACACCAGCGGGCAGCCCTGGTGAGTCTCATACTCTTGAAGCAAATATAACTCTTTCATAGTGATGTATGCTTCGACATTCGTTGGGGTCTCAACCATGTATTGGTCCCCCCAGTTGAAGGAGAGAGGATTTGGATCTTCCTCACTAGTGGGGAGGTCAATTCTCGAGCTAGGTGTCGCTCTACTAGTCCCCTCCCCTCTACCACTACCACTCTGATGGCTACGGACTCTCCATTGACTAGACATGATAACATTATACAGGATCTTGCTTTGAACAAAAAGAAATAGAAACCGAACCGGATTTGTGTCACTACAGTCCCCACAGGGTGTATTTATAGGGATAATTCCCATCCTTCCCTAGACTGGATCCGATGGCGATCTCATGCTCATCACCCTGGACTCTACCCTTAAATTCCATCCATAGTACTTTGTCATATGTTTCATCCTCTATGAAAGATCAACATCCTCCTCTTTCATTGATGTCCCTTTGATACATAAATCTATGGAATTCACCATCCTTGCAATAACCAGCGTGGGATTCGTACTAGAGAGCCCACAGGGCCACCTCCTCTTACTCTCTTCACATGGACCAGCCATCAAATTGATCTGTCTAATTAATAAGCTCCAATCTCTCATCAATAACATTTTGTCTGGTGAGCATGTCTTCTGCATTGGCCACCAGCCTAGTACCGCCACCACTTGTCTATGCAGTGTTGATGTATTTGTAACTTCGGAATGTATTCATCTATGTGTCTTATGTCTTGTAGCCTGATGTTTATTCCGGGATGTATCTATTATGTAATTGAGTCATGTTGTCATGCCCTGATGTTCCGATCGAGAGGAGCTATAATGTAAACAAGTCATGCCAAGTCATTGTGGGTAACCCTCCTATTGTCTAAGGGTTAAAGTCCCCACAGTTCCGGGGCACTAGGGTTATTAGATTCTCCAAGAGAGGTAGGCCCTATTAGGGTTTTAGTCATGCCGAGATTAGTATAAATAAAGAGTTGGACTCTCCATTTAGTCCACATCACATACACACTCAAGTGTAGCGCATAGTTGAGAAAGGAGAAGACACTGGGGCTAGATAAGAAGAAGGCTACTGCTATCAAGAGATCACTTACTATTTTGGGATTTTCTATTTTGGTGCTAATTCTATCTCTGAGGAAGTTACGGGGTTTTCTCCATTTATGGTTTCCTTGAGGAAAAACACTGTGTTCATTGTCTCTTGTGTTTGATTGATGTGCTTCTTATTCTCTCAGTTAAAGATCCTAATAATGCTAGCTTAATGTTGAAAAACTAACATGGTATCAGAGCTAACCTGAGAAGAAGACACTGTGCAGCTGCGGTAACTAGGGCTTCCTAGTTTGTGGATCTTCCTCCATAGATTTTCAGCAAAAGTAAGGTGGAATAACTCTCCTCCTTAAGGTGCATGTTTCTATTGAAGCAAAATCCAATTCTGAGGGTTTTCAGTTTTGGACCCAACACTACTACCAAAAATTAGGGATTTTCACAAAAGAGGAATTTTTCAGTGAGCCTCGGCCTGGATTGATCTCCTCCCCAAAATCGAAGTTAGGGATAAATTTCAAGGCATTTGGGTGGATAGAACTCCAGAAAAGAAAAACCCTAATTTGCTCCTGATCCAGCACTACAGGATTTCAGCTCCAAATCTAGATCGGACATCTTGACCTGGTAAGATCTAAATCTTTTGTATTTCCATTTGAGGTTCTCAGTTAAGATGTCTCATCATACCAATCTTGATGAAAATATTGAGGGAGCTGATAACTTCTGAGCCTGGAAGTATAGGATCTCCCTGGTCCTGGAAGAAAATGAGTTGGACTCCTACATCCATGAGGAGGTTCTAGTTCCAGAGGGAGATGAGGCTAAGGCCTTCTATGCCAAACTTCACTTGTCTCTACAGGTGTCCTCTCTCAAGACACCTAAAGCTATGTTTGATTCCCTAACCAAATTGTTTGAAGGGAAGAACATAAATCAGAAGATGACTCTGAGGAATCAACTGAAGAATGTGAAGATCCAGAATGCAGAGACCATCGAGTCTTACTTCACAAGGGTTTCTTAGATCAAGGAACAATTGGAAGCAGTAGATGAAGAAGTGGAGAATGCAGAAATTGTGATGACCACCTTGAATGGTCTCCCTAGGACATGAGACTCTTTCATTCAAGGGATCTGTGCTAGAAAGTAGTTAGTCAATTTCCGCAGACTGTGGTAAGAATGTTCTCAAGAAGAAGCTCGGATAGTAGCTCGAGAAGAGAATATGGGAAGTGAAGATCAAGCTCTCATAGTACAATCCAAGAAATCTAGATCCAACCATCACAAAAGTAAGTACTCTCATCATAGGAATAAATCTAGAAAGCCTAGAGATAGGTCTAAGTACATTTGCTATACATGTGATGAAAAAGGACACTTTCCTAGAGATTGTCCTAAGAACAAAAGTAGCTCTCACAAGAAGAAGGGAAACAAAAGAAGACATCATGCCCATGTTGTAGAGGATGATGAACCTTCATAAAAGAGAACCAGATATGAAAGTGAATATTCTTCAAGCGAGGATGAATATGTTTTGATCTCCACTCTCACGGGAAACATTACTCATGGAAGTGATGATTGTCTTATAGACAATGGGGCTTCCAAACATATGACTGGATTCAAGGAATCCTTTGTGAAACTTTCAGAACAAGAATCACCTCACAAGATGAAGCTAGGATATGACTACCAATATCCAATAAAAGGTAGTGGGGAATCTTCCTATAATCTAGACTCTGGAAAGTATATAACAATGAAGGAAGTGTTGTTTGTGCCAGGACTCAAGAAGAACCTTCTCTCCATATCAGCACTGGATGCAAAAGGAATGAGGGTTGCATTCATAGATGGTCAAGTCATCTTGTGGCCAAAAGGAAAGACTATTGATGATGCAATAGTGATTGGTGAACAAGAAGGATGTTTGTACAAATTTAAAGGCCATCCAGAACAAGCCTTGGTCCATGACATGGTAGAGCCAAGTGAACTTTGGCATAGAAGGCTTGCACATGTGCATTATAGAGCACTACCTCTTGCAAGGAAAGCTGTTGAAGGTCTTCCAGAAATACAAGCAAAACATGATGGGGTCTTTAAAGGATGTGCGAAAGGAAAGAACACAAAGAAGACATTTCCAAGTAGCGAAAGCAAAGCAAAATGAATCTTGGAAATCATCCACTCTGATGTATGTAGTCCTATGTCATTAAGCTCACTAAGTGGGTATGCATATTATGTTTCTTTTATTGATGACCTTTCTAGGAAGACATGGGTTTAATTCATGAAGAAAAAAAACGAAGTATTCAGCAAGTTCAAGGAATTCAAAGCCTTGATCGAGAATCACACTGAAAAGAAGATCAAGACATTTTGATCAGATAATGGCGGAGAGTTCACTTCGAATGAATTCAAAGAGCTATTTAGAGAATCAGGGATTAAGAGGGAGTTTTCCACTCCTTATAATCCACAACAAAATGGGATTGCAGAATGGAAGAACAAAACTATCATGGAAGCTGCAAGAGCTATGCTTCATGATCAAGATCTTCCTATGCATATTTGGGTGGAAGCTGCCAAAACAGCAATGTATGTACAGAACCATACTCCACATAGAGTACTCGAGAAAAAGACTCCTGAAGAATACTCCGACAAGAAACCAGAAGTCAACCATCTCAAAATATTCGGCTGTCCTGTATACATACACATTCCAAAAGAGAAGAGAACAAAATTAGATCCTTCAGGAAAGAAGGGTATATTTGTGGGATACTCTGAAAGCTCGAAGGCTTACAGAATATATTTCCTAGGATACAAGAAGATTGACATCAGCAAGGATGTGACATTTGATGAAGACATAGCTTATGAAAAATCCAGAAAGAGACCTACTGAAGAACCTGAAGAAGCAGAAGCACCTAGAATTCATGATACAACCATGAATGAAGAAACTCAAGAAGAATATTGAGAATTTGAAGAAACACAAAGACCTGTAGATCCACCTCTGGAGAAGAATCCTCATAAGAGGAAACCTACTTGGGTACGTGAAATAATCCAAGGTGTGGAAAGATATGGGCTCCAGAAGAGAACCACAAAGAAAGAAAGAGGACCAGATCCTGCTTCGGGTATGTAGCTTTACTATGTGATTTCATTGATAAAGAACCTTCCAGTTATGAAGATATGGAAGAATGGAAATAATGGAAGGATGATATGATCGAAGAGTACCAATCGATCATGAAGAATGATGTTTGGGATGTTGTCCCAATACCAGAAGGGATGTCAATTGTAACTTCCAAATGGATCTACAAGATCAAGCATGCTGCAGATGGTAGCATTGAAAAGTATAAGGCGAGATTTGTGGCTCGAGATTTCTCTTAGAAAGAAGGAATAGATTATGAAGAAACCTTTTCCCCTGTATCCATATACACTTCCATCAGATCAGTACTAGCTCTGGCTACAGTGATGAAATGGAAGATACACTAGATGGATGTCAAGACTACTTTCTTAAATGGTGTAGTAGAAGAGGAAGTGTATGTAGAACAACCACTCAGTTTTGAGACACATGACAGAGAGTCTCATGTAAGCAGATTGAAGAAATCCCTGTATGGTTTGAGACAGGAACCCAGGACTTGGTATGGTAGAATTGACAGCTTTCTATCTAGTTTGGGCTTTACCAAAAGTAAAGTAGATTCCAACCTTTACTACAAGGTTGAAGATGGCAACCCAGTGATGCTCCCACTATATGTAGATGATCTATTTGTGACAGGTATGGATGGGTTGATTGCTAATACGAAGAGAAAGCTTGCTGCTGAGTTCGAGATGAAGGACGTGGGTATGATGTATTATTTCCTAGGCATGGAGGTGTGGCAGAGTGTAGATGAAATCTTTCTTGGACAAGGGAAGTATGCAGTAGAGATCCTAAAGAGGTTTGGGATGATGGATTGCAAAGCCATGGCCACACCTATGGCATCGAACCTGAAGCTATTGAGTGATGCTTCATGAGAGTTACTTGATGCTATGATGTATCATTAGATGATTGGGTCCTTGATGTACCTGAAAAACATGAGACCAGACATTTGCTTTGCTGTGAACACCTTGAGCCAGTTCTTGACAGATCCGAGAAATGTTCACTTGATTGCTGCAAAGCACATTCTGAGGTACCTGAGGGGTACAGTTGATTATGGGCTCAAGTATGAGTTGAATCAGAAGATTAAACTGGAGGGTTATGTTGATTCAGATTGGGCAGGTAGTGCCATCGATAGGAAGAGCACTTCAGGATGTTGCTTCAATATGGGATCAGGTGTGATCTCTTGGTTTAGCAAGAAGCAATCCTGTGTGGCACTGAGTATAGCTGAAGCAGAGTATGTCATAGCTTGTTCAGCTAGTTATGAGGCAGTATGGATGAGGATGCTACTGTATGATATATTTTATCTCTATTTGGATGCTACTTGTATACATTGTGGCAACCGCAGCTGTGTGAAGTTGTCAGAGAATCCAGCGTTCCATGACAAGTCGAAGCATATCGAGATCAAGTATCACTATATCAGAGATATGGTGTAGAGGGGAGCAATGAAGCTCCAGTATATTGCGATGGAGGAACATATAGCTGATGTATTGATGAAGCCATTGGCTAGGCTGAAGTTCGAGTACTTCAGGGAGAAGCTTGGTGTTCTCTAGATCGAGATTTCCTCCAAGGGAAAGTGATGAGACCCATAGCCATTCTGACATGGTGAGAGGATTGGTTCCTTCCATGGTCAGATGTAAGGGCTAAGCCATTCTGTCATGGTCAGAGGATTTAGGTTCCTTCCATGTCAGATATGAGTGCTATTTCCATTCTGGGAATGGAGGTTCCTGGTCAGTTACCAGGAAAACTCAGTCTAGGACTAAGAAGCCATTCTAATGCGATACAGGGATGTGTTCCCACTTGATCAGATGTAAGGGCTGAACCACTCTATCATGGTTAAAGGATTAGGTTCCTCCCATGTCAGATGTGAGTGTTGGCCATTCTGACGAGTAGGTCAGATGTAAGGGAAACTGCCATTCTGGGAATGGAGGCACCTGGTCAGTTACCAGGTAGCTCATTCTGGGACTGGGGGGCATTCTGATGCGATGGTAGGATCAGTTCCTCCATGATCAGATGTGAGTGCATGCCATTTCCAATGTGGTGCTCTCAAGCATGGTCAGATTGTAAGTGCATAGCCCTTTTCAACGCGGTGCTTTCGAGCATGGTCGGATTGTAAGTGCTGAGCCCTTTTGATGCGATGCTTTCGAGCATGGTCGACTGTAAGTGCTGTGCTTTTCTGATAGGATGAGGTTGGATGTAAGTGTAGAGCCTTTCCAATGCGGTGTGCTTACACATGGTCAGATATAAGTGCTGAGTCATTCCAACGCAATGTGTTTACACATGGTCAGATGTGAGTGTTGGGCCTTTCTGATAAGATGAGGTCAGATGTGAGTGCTGAGCATGCCTTTCTGATAAGATGAGGTCAGATGTAAGAGCTGGGTGGGCCATTCTGACTTAAGTGTCAGATATAAGTGCTGATGAAGACCTACATGAAGGGTATGCCTACAAGATTGACTCTGTAGAAATTCCTGTGACGAGAAGAATCGAGATAGCACCATTATGAGATAGCATATGATGATGATCCAGATCAAGTGATCCAAATGTGTTGATCCAGACTTGATGACGATACAAATCAAGTGACAATCCAGTTGTGATGATGATACAGATCAAGTGATGATCCAGACGAGTGATGATCTAGATGTGATGATGATCCAGTAGTGATGAGCCAATAGTCATGATGATTTAGATCCCGTGATGAAGAAGACTTGAAGAAGAAGATGACTTGAAGATGAAGAAGATGAAGAAGACTTGAAGACGAAGAAGACTTGAAGACTAAGAAGACTTGAAGATGAAGATGACAAGATGATCTAGTTGATGCAAAAAAGAATACCAGTGCTGAAAATTGTGTCGAAAGAATACCTTCCTAGTTAAGAGGAAGTGTTGATGTATTTGTAACTTTGAAATGTATTCATCTATGTATCTTATGTCTTGTAACCAGATGTTTATTCTAGGATGTATCTATTATGTAATTGAGTCATGTTGTCATGCCCCGATGTTCTGATCGGGAGGAGCTATAATGTAAACAAGTCATGTCAAGTCATTATGGGTAACCCTCCTATTGTCTAAGGGTTAAATTCCCCATAGTTCCGGGCACTAGGGTTATTAGACTCTCCTAGAGAGGTCAGCCCTAGTAGGGTTTTAGTCATGCTGAGATTAGTATAAATAGAGAGCCAGACTCTCTATTTAGTACACATCACATACACACTCAAGTGTAGTGCATAGTTGAGGAAGGAGAAGACACTGGGTCTAGATAAAAAGAAGGTTACTACTGTCAGGATATCATTTACTGTTTTGGGATTTTCTATTTTGGTGCTGATTCTATCTCTGAGGAAGTTGCGGGGTTTTCTCCATTCATGGTTTCCCCAAGGAAAAACACTGTATTTATTGTCTCTTGTATTTGATTGCTGTGCTTGTTATTCTCTCAGTTAAAGATCGTAATAATGCTAGCTTAATGTTGAAAAACTAACATGCAGAGGGTTCAGCATCCCCATCTGGCGATTGGGACAACTCACAACCTTCCAAATATGCCATTAATATGATGAAGGGCCCGCTTCTGGGAGAGTGTATGACGGGTGGCATGTTTTGTGGAGGATCGGATCGACAGTTGTCCACCAACTACCATGGGATGTGCTATGACTGATGGTTACCATCATTGATCGTACCCTCTAGATCTGTTTGCACCAATTTTTCACATTGATCCCATATCAGGCTTTTTCTATTATAGTCAAACTCTTTGCATGGAAAGAGTTATGGTTCTCCACTCCTTCATTTGCCAAAGCATTTGCCAGCTTGTTTCCTGATCTTCTGACATGAGAGAATTGGATGGCTGAGGGGCCTGCAAGGATCCATTTGAGCTCTAAGAGGCGTCCTTCCCATATCCAATTTTTTTAGACCTAGGAGATGGTGGCGCCATGTTGGATCCTGAGAGCGATGTTAATAATTACCTGCGAGTATCCTTCCACCAATAGTGGGGTCTTCTCCTTATGCAAGACCTAAGAAATACTGTTAATTAGGCCCTCCAATTCCGCCATGTTATTGGTATTGTTGCCAATGGGTCCCCAAAGAATGATGAGAATGTTTTCGATCGAGTTCCCTAAAGCTCCTCCGAAGCCTGCTAGACCTAGATTGCCTTTGGCTGCTCCATCAAAATTGAGTTTGAAGGAGCCTGCAGGAGGATGATGCCAAGAATTCACGTTGTTCACGGATTTTGGTAGCATTATAGACCTTGCGTTGTTGACTGGTAATTCAAAAATCCCAAGTTCATAAAGTGTAATTCTTTCATTCTCCTCAGCTGTGAAGTCTTCTTGTGACCAATGAATTAATGTTATCATTTCTTTTAGGCGAGCTTCAATTAGGGTCTAGATTTCCCCTTCTTTTCTGGTTTTGTTTTAAAAAATCTTACTATTACGGGTTTTCCATAGTTCCCAAATAGTAATCCCACGAGGAGCTCCCACAACCTGTTTACAATCTTACTTTTGAATGCCTTCTTGGGCCATTGTGCAATGGTTATGTCTGGCCTTCCTATGTGTCTGTGATTTTTCTTAAAAATAGCCACTCCTTTTTCCCATATGGCATCCGCCACTGGGCACTCATCCAGTAGATGATTGATGGATTGGTTGTTCTACTCACACATGCAACATCTTGAGGGGCCATTAATTCCCCTACTCTGGATGTTATCCAAGGTTAGAATGCACCTCTTGAGCACGAGCCAGCTAAAAGCTGCCACCTTTGGCCACCAGCCTCCTCCCTAGATCTTTTCCCATTTGGCCTATGTTTCTAGGTTGAAGTATTTTGTGACTAGAGTTAAGGCTTGTTTGGAATTGAAATTACCTATGTTGGAGTACCCACATCTAAGTTTTTCTAGACCATAATTCCTGGGGACGTTTCTGGCATTGAGATCCATAAAGAACTCATCCAAATTCTTCCCCAGGGCTTGAGATTGCCGCCATTTCTTTTATTTCTAGGACCTGAAGAGTTGTTCCATATCTCTGGGATCCCAAAAATATGCCACCAAACTCAGAGGATGGTTCTGAAGATAGGAAATGAGAATTGGAGAGTCCTCCCTTCTAGCAATTCCTGGTTCTTGGTTCCATGCATTGCTATAAAACCTAGCTGTCCTGCCATCTCGAACTTCCCAAAAGCTATGCTTCTGGAACAACCCCCTATTTTCTTGGGCTGATTTCCAAATGCTAGAACCCAGAATGTTTTCTTTGAAACAGATCAGGGACTACTTAGGCCAGAGAGGGGCACATATTTCAGGTGCCATATTTTGGACCAGGGTTCTTCTTCGTAGTTGGTCCATATCCACTAGATTTTGGCACTCATTACCTTGTTGCTGTAAAGAGGATCCCGGAGCCCTAGGCCCCCCACTACCTTAGGAGTGCAGATGGTTTTCCAATCTACCAGTGGCCACTTCCTGTGCCCTTTCGATCCCCCCCAAAGGAAATTCCATTGGATGTTTTTTATTTGTTTTATAACCGATTTAGGGGAAGCCAACACAAAGAAGAGATATATAAGCATTGCCTGAAGAACAAATTTAACTAGGGTGAGTCTACTCAGAAAATTGAGAGCTCTAAAGGTCCATAGGATGAGATTCTGTTTGATTTTATCCAAAAATTATTTCCAGGAAAATTTTCTAATATTTGATTAACCTACAGGTGCTCCCAGATATTTCTATGGAAGATTTCCTTCCAAAAACTCCAAGATTCTAAGAATGTTCCTTTTGGTAATTTTCAGGGTATTGAAAAAATAGGTCTGGGACTTTTCCTTGTTGATCTCTAGGTTGCTTGCTTCCAGGAAGGTATTCAGACTATCTTTGATGCCCTTAGCCTCCTGAACCAAGTAAGGGCCCATGAGCATATTATCATCCACAAACTGCTGGTGGGTTTGGGGTTCCATCCCGACAATGAGTGATAATCCATGGATCTTGTCCTCATATCTTCTTCTTTTGAGCAATCTTCCAAGTCCTTCGGCTGCGATGATAAATATGAAGGGAGAGAGGGGGTTCCCTACCTTATTCCTTTGGAGGCATTGAAAGGGGACGAGGCAGTCTTCGTAAGCTTTGAAATATCCATTTTTAAGAGCATACCTAGAGTCTTCAAGGTTTTTAACAAATGCATTGTTTCGTGGACCATGATAATGCCATATAGAATCTTCCTGCCTTCCACAAACCCTACCTATTCAGGGGAGATGATAAGAGGAAGAAAAGGGCAAATATGGTTGGCGATGACCTTGGAGATGATTTTGTAGATAACATTACATAGAGCTATTGGTCTGAGTTTCCTAGGGTCCTCTGTTTCATTTTCTTTGGGGATGGGCATTAGAAACATGGATTTAAGAGCTCTTAGAATTTTCTTGTTCCTCTTGGAATCTTCCACTAGATTCCATATTTCCTCCTTTATCCAATCCCAAAAAGCATGGAAGAAGTTCGTTGTGAACCCGTCCAACCCAGGGGCTTTATCCTTTTCCATTTGCTTGATAATGACTTCAACCTCCTCCATCTTAATGGGTTTTGCCAGTATGTGGTTGTGTTCATCCGAGATGATCTTAGGGATGTGTCTAAACACCTCCCTTTGGGATTCTTCTCTGTCTCCTTTCAGCTCTTTCATCAGATTAGAAAAATATGAGTTCAGCATGGTTTCTAGATCTTCCTGGGTTTCGGCTATGCCTCCATCCTTCATTTTTAGTCTTGCTAGTCAATTCCCTTGATGGTACTGAATGGCCACTTTGTGGAAGAATCTATTATTGTGTTCTCCCTCATGGAGCCATTTGACTATGGATTTCTGTTTCCAATAGACTTTCTCCTATTGTTCTTGTCGTCTAAATTCTTGGATCAGGCTCTTTTCTTGGATCCGTAACTCTTCCGAGAACCCTGAGCTCATCCATTGAGAATGGTTCGCTTGCATCTTGCATTCTAGAGCCTGCAGCTGGGAGTACCACTGCTCTTAACTCTCCTCCTACCATTATGATGGATTCAGAGATTAAAAAGAGATCAAGCCAAAATGTTATCCCACTGTCTCTAGCTTATTTGTTATTCCATGTGAAAATACCGTTAGAGGTTCTTACATCTATTCGATCAAGGGTATCAATTAGATCATTGAAGTAAACTCTTACAAGGTTTAGGTTCTATATACCACCTTTTTTCTCTTCAAGATTCCTGATCAGGTTGAAATCTCCACCAAGGATCCATAGTTTGTCTTCGACTATCTCCTTGATGAAAGAAAGTGAGTCCAGGAAGGATAATTTATGCTCTGCCCTATGAGGACGATAAACATTGGTAAAAGAACCTTTGATTATGGTGCCTAAGATGTGGAAATATGATAAAATATAAAATGGTGTTGCTATGAAGCCTGAGATTTTTACCTCAGGAGATTCAAATCCCCATGAGTTTGCAGATAACAACTAGGAAGCCATGTCGATAAGTCTATCTTTAAATTGTAAAACAACACCTTTATTGCTTGTCCGGAGGAGATAGATGTTGGTAAGAAGCACTCGTGATCCCATAATCCTCTGCACTAAAACCATTCTACATATCGGGGAGCTGAAATCCTCTTAGATTCATCAAGCACAGTTGAGGGCATTCTTACAATTTCCTTCCACTTCCACGATGAAGAGTTTGAGCTGTTTGACTTCGAGTTGGAGTTCGAGGGGCGATGATCATTCTAAAACTACCATATAGCTATCACTTCCTTAAATCTTTGATAACTCTCCGGCTGTTCAACTTGGAAGTTCATAAATCTATTTGCAACAATTAGTAAATGTGAGCTGCAAGTGACCGGATTAGGCCAATACAGTTGATTACACAGTTCATCTGGGAAGGATGTAATAAGCACTGGAACAGGATGCATGGGAGTTCCTACAATTGAATCAGTTCCATTTCCTACTACATGGATATTATTGTAGTTAAAGCCCACAATGGCCATCTACAACTCGTGATGGTGTAACCCCACATAGTAAAATGAACACTCGCAAAAAACTCTCCCTCACCATTTAACAACCCATGTTGAAATCTGCTCAACAAATCCCACCATCTTCCACCTCCCTTCAGAGTGATCATGCATTTCCAAAACCAACTTCATACCGTCCTCCCACCAGGACCACCCCAATGCCACCACTTTGTGGGTTTCACTAAGTACTGACTTGTCATTGTCATTGGACATAATAATACATTTGTACATAACAGTCGTTATCTTTGACATGGGGGGAAATAGAACACTACCAGTATAGAATAGAACACTACAAATCATTTTATTATGAAATACGGTTACATTATATAGGCTCTGTGAGCTGTTAACAAACTCCTAAGAAATAGGATCTCAACGGATCTCAACTTGCACATATCCTAACAATCGAACATAATACTAATTTTAGAATTTTGACATTTATAATTTAACCTTATTTCATAATAAAATGAGTTGTAGTGTTCAGTTCTATACTGGTAGTGTTCTATTTTGGTATCAGAGCGCTGGTATGTGAGAGGAGTGAGCTGCCATCATTGATCTCCATTGAAGGAGTGTTGGGAGTGACCATCGTTGTAGAGGAGTTGGCTGCTGAGGAGTGAACCCACGCTGATTAATTACCACCTGAGATCATGTGAAGGAGGCCCAGCTTGATTGGATGTCGTTGCTAAGTGAAACCTGAGGCTGGAGGAGCCTTTGTTGCTGGAGAGAGAACCAGATTGCTGGTCAACTTGAATTAAGGGACCTGCTAGTGAGATCTAGTGGAATTAAGTTCACCGAGGTGCGCTAATTTGTTTTTTTTTTACTGGGAGCATTTGCTAATAGCTATCTCAGTGCTATCTCAGTACCAGTGCCATCCACGATTTTTTGTTTTATATCAAATCGTCGGAGAAAAGAGGTATTTTTTCAAACACATGTATTTTTTTATTGAATTCGTCTTTTAGTAGTTATGGCCAATTCCTTTCTAGAAAATTATCTGAACGAAGCTTCTAAGCTTGACGGGGACAATTATCTTGACTGGAAATTCAAGATGTTAACTATGCTCAAAGCACTGAATGTCTGGACTATAGTAAAAGGAGATGAAGCCAAACCCACAGGTGCTACTCTTGCAGACTGGGAGAAACAAGAAACTAAGGCAAAAGTGTTGTTGCGGCTGTCTGTCAAAGACAAAATAATCTTGCATATCAGAGATTGTAAAACTTCCAAGGAGACATGGGACATCTTGAAAGGTGTGTATGAAACCATAGACTCCAATAGAACTCTGTTTCTAAAGACTAAGTTATTGTCCATAAAAATGGCTAAAAATGAGAATATCACCAGCTAAAGTTTCCCGTATTAAGGATTTATGTGATAAGTTAATTGCAATTGGTGATATTGTTTCAAATATTGACATGGTAACTATTACATTAAATGTTTTAATTAGAGATTATTATGTCTTTATTTCAAGTCTAGGAGGTAGAGCAACGCCACCTACATTTAATGAGTTAACAGGGATTCTTCTACAAGAAGAATAAAGGATGAAATTATATGAGATGGACTCTCAATCTTCAGAAGTGGCATTAATGGAAAAAGGGAAATAACCATACAGGGGCAAGACATGGGACATAAACATAACAGGCAAGTTTTAGCCAAGAAATAGAGGTATGAATCACTCAAAATCTGATTCTCATGATAAAAAAAATGATGGTTGTTTTTACTGTGGGAAACCTAGTCATCATGCTAAAGACTGTTATAAAAGGAAAGCTGATGAATCCAAACAGTATATTAGAAAACATAATGGAAATTATGTGACAACTAAAACATCAACCAATGAAAGTTTTTAGAATTTAAAGTTGTTTATTTCTGAAGCTGCATTGTTTGCAGAAACTTATGATGAAAATGCATGGTTCATAGGTTCAGGAGCCTCAGCCCATATGTCTTGTGTTAAGGAGTGGTTTGATGAATATCATGAGAGTAAATATGAAACACACAAATATTTAGGAGATAACAGATCTCATAAGATTCGGGGTTATGGAAAAATATGTGTGAATTTACCTAATGGCCAAAACAGACAGATTCATGATGTGTTGTATGTTCTAGGAATCAAAAAGAATTTGATTTCTATTTCCACAATAACTGATAAAAATATGAAAGTAGAACTTATGCAGTATCATTGTCTTGTGAAGGATATTCATAATCATTACAAAATCATAGCCACAAGGACTCGAATTGGAACACTGTATAAGCTTGATCTCACAAAGTCCAATCATAATGTATTGACATCTAATATAATGGCAACTGAAGATATATGGCATCGAATGTATGGACATCTCAACCAAAATGACTTAGTGCTACTTCAAAAGAAATTAATGGTTGAAGGGCTTCCTATTTTGAAACATCAGCATATAGAATGTGAAGCTTGTGCACTAGGTAAAAACATAGGGAAGAATTTCCAGTGCATACAGAGAAGAAACAGAGAGAGATACTTGAATTAATACATACTGATTTCTGTGGTCCCATGCAAACCTTATCACTTGGTGGTACGAGGTACTTTCTCATATTTGTTGATGACAAATCAAGATTTACTTGGGTTTATTTTATAAGGAAAAAGAGTGATGTATTTGAATATTTTAAAGAATTCAAAACTATGATGGAAAAGCAAACAGGTACATACATCAAGATACTCAGATCTGATCAAGGTGGAGAATATACCTCAGGAGATTTTGAAATCTACTGCAAAAAAAATGGGATCATTCAGCAATTCACAGTGCCTTCTACACCACAACAAAACGGTGTAGCTGAAAGGAAGAAGAAGACATTAGTGGAATGTTTTCGCAACATGTTAAAGGGTAAAAATATCTCTAATTGTAGAGGCTATTAACACTAATGTTTACTTAAATAATAGAAGTCCAACTAAGATTCTAGATTCAAGAACGCCTTTTGAAGTTCTTTATGGTTATAAACCCGAAGTTGGTCATTTAAAAATATTTGGTTCAAAGGAATTTGCTCATATTCCCAAAGATGAGAGAATAAAACTGGATGCAAAATCTGTAAAGTGTACTTTTCTTGGTTATTATGATGATCATAAGGCATACAAATTGTTTTATCTTAATTCACATAAGCTCATAGCAAGCAGAGATGGGATTTTTCATGAGACTACAGATGAAGAAGTAAGTAAGTATGATGTCTGGCATACACCTTATGACAATGATGTTCATGTGCAAATTGATATAGATGATGAACAAGAACAAGAAAAGGAACAGGTACAACAACAAGGTGAAAGCAGTGTAGATACTCCAAACACTCCTACACCTCAGAAAAGAAGAAGTGAAAGTGAAGATATTAGTGGACCACTAAGGAAGTCAACAAGAACAATTAAGGTACCCTCCAGGTGTAAATACTATGCTTTGATGACACAAGTAATGAATGTTGTAGAACCTACTTCTTATGAATAATACAAAACTCATAAGGACTGGAATAATGCAATGAATGAAGAATATGAATCAATAATGAAGAATGAAACTTGGGAATTAACTGGACTACCTGAAAACACAGTTCCCATAGGATGTAAATGGCTGTATAAAACCAAATTTAATGCAGATGGAAGTGTTGACAAATATAAGGCCATATTAGTTGCAAAAGGGTATTCAAAAAAGGAAGGAGTTGATTATGAAGATACTTTTGCACCTATAGCTAAGTTAAATACAATTAGACTCATGATTGCATTAGCTACACAACACAAATGGAAAGTTCATCAGTTAGATGTTAAATCTGCATTTCTAAATGGTGATTTGAAAGAAGTCTATTTGGTTCAGTCTGAAGGATTTATCAAGAAAGGACAAGAGGATCTTGTCTGTAAGCTTAATAAAGCTTTATATGGTTTAAAACAAGCACCTAGATCTTGGTATATCAAAATTGATTCATTATTTGCTCAGAAAGGTTTTTAGAAAATAAAAAATGATCCTAACTTATATGTAAAAATGGATGAAAATGGGAATGTTGCGTTGGTATCCCTATATGTTGATGATTTGATTATCACAGGCAGTGCTTCTCATTTGATTGAAGAAATTAAAATTCAATTAGCTCAGTCATTTGAAATGAAGGATCTTGGTGAACTACATTACTGTTTGGGTTTGGAAATATGGAGAGAAGGCAGCAAAACAATGGTCACTCAAAGTAAGTACACAAGGGATATTCTGGAAATATTCAATATGAGTGAACATAAGGCAGTGTCAACACCTTTAGATCAGAATGCCAAGTTATCCAGTCTTGATGAAAATAGAGCAGGAAATGGTATTTTGTATCGCCAGTTGGTGGGAATTTTAAACTATCTTACCACTACCAGAATAGACATAGGATAATCTATCAGCATCCTTAGTCAGTTCATGTCTAAAGCACTGGAAAGCCATTGGATATCTGCAAATAAAGTCCTTCGATATTTGAAAGGAACTGTTAATTTTGGTATAATGTATACTGAAAATTGTGATGTTGAGTTGATAGGTTACTCTGATTTAGATTGGGTTGGAAATCCTGATGACATGAAATCAACCTCAGGATATGCATTCAACGTAGGTACAGGGGTCATATCATGGAGCAGTAAGAAACAACCAACTGTTTCTTTATCATCAACAGAGGATGAATACAAAGCTCTATGTAATGCTACTTGTGAAGCTGTTTGGTTAAGGAGAATTCTTGAAGACATTGGCAACAAGCAAATGAAGCCAATTGTTGTCAAATGTGACAATCAAAGCTCTATTAAATTGGCATACAATCCAATTTTTCATGCTAGAACCAAGCATATTGAAATTCAACATCATTTTGTAAGAGCAAAGATACAAGAGAAGGAAATTGACTTGACCTACTGTAATACCACAGAGAATGTGGCTGACATCTTTACCAAGCCTCTCAGAAAGATGAGTTTTGAAGTATGTAGGAAACAATTAGGTGTGGTAGAGAATCCATTTCTCCATTAAGGGGCAGAGTTGGAATAATAATGTCAAAATTCTAAAATTAGTATTATGTTAGATTGTTAGGATACATTCAAGTTGAGATCCATTGACATCCTATTTCTTAGGAGTTTGTTAATAGCTCAGAGAGCCTATATAATGTAACCTTATTTCATAATAAAATGAGTTGT
Organism: Pseudotsuga menziesii; assembly: GCA_001517045.1. Classification (NCBI taxonomy): domain Eukaryota; kingdom Viridiplantae; phylum Streptophyta; class Pinopsida; order Pinales; family Pinaceae; genus Pseudotsuga; species Pseudotsuga menziesii. The sequence goes on from LPNX010347034.1 coordinate 142,343, forward strand.
AGTGTTCAGTTCTTACTGGTAGTGTTCTATTTGGGGAAGTTGGAAGAACGTTTGTGTATAAGGATTGCAAACCCCAGCCACAATACCTGTATCATTGGGTCGGTCACTGGAGAAAGACAAGTCTGCCAACATGACGCCTAGAACGGATCCTCTCCAAATGAGTTTAGCAGTTCCAGCTTGCTTCTCCAGGAAATAAAAGGAGTAGCAGGTCTGCCATTTTCGTGTGTAGAAGCAGAATGCCATGCAAGGCATATTGGGGTTATCATTGGTGAGCACCATCCATGGTTGCTAGTTGATAGGTACGTGTGCATGTATATGATTTATGAAATTGTTGGAGGAAAGAAAAGCGTTCCATTCCTTACATATACAGCGACATCTATGCACGTCTTCCATTGGCAGGAAGCTCAATATCTCTGTTATCAAATGGTTTGGCAAGTCATTCCAACGATCAGCGAGAACAGAGCGTTCGACCTTATCTGACACCTCCATTTATGTTTCACTGTAACTCTTCGTTTCCATTTTCAGAGAGAATAAACGATGGTGAAGAGATGTAGGTAGCTCAATTCAATGACAAATTGATAATAAATTGAAGTGTTGGATCAATTCAATAACGAAATGATAATAAATATCTGTCCACATAACTATTCCAAAAACATGTTAAAAGCCGACTTCACATTTGTTTTTTTATTTTTTATTTTTTTTTTAACTAACAATTGGCCAATCCGCCAAGTAGTATGCATTTTAGATATACTAATAATTTGTGACTTAGCCTAGTCATAATGGGTCAAAGAGTAACCCTACTGTCACTTAACTTTACAAAGATTATTTGCCTCAAAGAGATAACACATATTCTTAACCATTCAGCTGGATGGAACGGTACCTAAGATAACTCTATTTTTATTAAAATGAAATTGTCACACAAGTTTACGAAGATTATTTGCCTCTAGAAGAGGCAAAACTTACTTCCTTAACCCATCACTCCTCACCTTGACTTTAAAAATTATATTTTTCTTTAGAGTTATTATCCCTTAATAACTTGAATTAAGAAATTACATTTATAGAGTTGTTAAGTTATTAACCCTTAAGAAATTATATTTTTAGTTTATTCTATTTTTTTGGATTTGAATTTAAGGCATTTTTTAAAGAGGAAGCACGGGTTTTTAACTATTAAGGTTAATATATTTGTTATTCTTAATTTGATTAAGTCATTTAATTATTTTTTGGTTAAAATGGAAGCAAGAAAAACACTTGTAACTAGTTATTATTATTATTGATTATATAGTAAATGTTTCTCTATTGAGTCACAAATCTAATAAGAAATCTATAACAATCTTAGACATGAAATGAGTTCTACCATGGTTCAATATCTACAGAGTGGAATAGTGGTATTAGATTTTTAATGCCCAGTTCTAAATCCACTTATAGTGTATAATATTCTATAATGATATGACATATGAGTAGAAAAAAAATTGCTACAAAATTATACAACTCAAATAACTTATGGTTTAAAAGAACAAAATTGGACACTTTATGTGAAGGGATGTGGGTGTGGGTTCTAGTCCATATTATTGATTGCTAATTCAATGGAACCATGGTTGTTTGGTTAAAATTTAACCATTCCATGCAAACTAAGGTTGGTCCAAGGTAAAGACAAAGCCATGATGCATCATAAATAAGGCATTTAGGTGGACCTTTGAGGAGAAGGAAGAGGTCACATTATATCTCTTGCTAGAGAATTGGAGTTTTGTATTTTAAGAAAATCTAAGCTAAGTTGGTTTAAAGAATTCATTAAGTATTAATAAAAAATTTCAAACTTAGAGAAGGAAACAACAAAGTGACAATTTATAAAATGTGTTCTAAATATGGAAAAGATTATCAAGTATTCACGTCAAAATGAGCAAACGAAATGATCATGTCTTGGGTGCAACCATTGTTTAGCCTGGGGCAAACAACAACAATGTTTGAGATTGTAATAGAGATTGTTGATCCACCATCAAAGACCTTATAATGTGTTTTTTTGGAGTGAGACTCTTGACCTACTCTAACACAAGTTTTCTCTTCTCCTATGATATATCCTTGCATGTAAATTGAGAGATTTAGAGCTTCTCATGCACTCTTATAAAAGAGTGCATGTCCCCATGTTGGAGCTAGTTGTTACCCTTGATATTGCATGAGGATTGCATGTATGATTCTTATCACACAATATAGATATTTACAAGTTGGTTAATTCCTAAGGATGGAACTTACATTGAATTAGAGGATACCTATTTCTGAAACTCCCATATAGCTATCACTTCCTTCAGTCTTTGATAACTCTCCTGTTGTTCAACCTGGAAGTTCGCAAATCTGTTTGCGACAATTAGTAAATGCCAGCCACAAGTGATCAGCCTAGGCCAATATAGTTGATTACACAGTTCTTTCAGGAAGGGTGCAATAAGCACTGGAATAGGCTGCATGGGCGTTCCTGCATCTGAATCAGTTCCAGTTCCTACTGCATGGATATTATTGCAGGTAAAGCCCACAATGGCCATCCACAACTCATGATGGTGTAACCCCACATAGTAAAATGAACAGTCACAAGAGACCATCCCCCGCCATTTAACATCCCATGTTGAAATCTTCTCAACAAATCCCACCATCCACCTCCCTTTAGATCGATCATGCATTTCCAAAACCAACTTCATACTGTCCTCCCACCAGCACCACCCTAATGCCACCACTTTGTGGGTTTCACTAAATACGGACTTGTCATTGTTATTGGACATAATAATACATTTTTGATTAACGGTCGTTATCTTTGACATGGGGGAAAGTTGGAAGAACGTTTGTGTATAAGTATTGAAAACCCTAGCCACAATACATGTATCATTGGGTGGGTGACTAGAGAATGACAAGTTTTCCAACATGACACCTAGAATGGATCCTCTCCAAATGAGTTTAGCAGTTCCAACTTGCTTCTCCAGGAAAGAAAAGGAGAAGCAGGTCTGCCATTTTCGTGTGTAGAAGCAGAATGCCATGCAAGCCATATTGGGGTTATCATCACTGAGCACCAGCCATGGCTACTAGTTGATAGGCGCATGTGCCCATATATGATTTATGAAATTGTTGGAGGAAAGAAGAGTGTAACATTCCTTATATATACAACAACGAGCTTCATCCTCCGAAGCCGATCTACCAGAAGGTTGTAATATGGATGTTGCTAATATAAAGAATGTGTGGATGCATGTCTTCCATTGGCAGGAAACTCGATATCTCTGTTATCAAATGGTCTGGCAATTCATTCCAACGATCAGTGAGAAGAGAGCGTTTGACCTTATCTGACACCTCCATTTTTGTTTCCATTTTCAGAGAGAATAAACGATGGTGAAGAGATGTAGGTAGCTCAATTGAATGACAAATTGATAATAAATTGAAGTGTTGGCTCAATTCAATAACGAAATGATAATAAATTTTTGTGTGCATAACTATTCCAAAAACATGTTAAAAGCCGACTTCACATTTGTTTTTTTTAATTTTTTTTTGCGCCGAGAGGCACTCTACAGCCCAGTATGGGGGATATCTTATAACGTGATGTAACATTTGTAACATGTTGGCAAAAAATAATAGTGATAGTGAATATTATGGGAGAGATCTTGTAACATGATGTAATGTTAGTAACGTTTGTAGCATGTCGGAAAAAATAATAGTGATAGTGAATATTATGGGAGATATTTTGTAACAAAAAATAAAAAATAATATCACTTTCGTAACTTTATTTTTATTAATAAAAAATAAATTTTCTAATAGGCCCAAAATAAATGTCGGCCACAGAAACAATCTAATATGGGGAAGATGTTTTAATATTCCTACCTAACAAAACAATAAAAAGGTAAAAAATTAATTATCCTAAAAAAAATATGTGGGTCAAGAAAAAAACACAAAATTGAATTATCCACAAAAAAATGTTGGCCTTGCACATGGTTTAGGAGGCTTTGCACATGGTTTTTAAACCATGTGCAGGGCCTCCTAAACAACCCATGGTTTTATTGTACATGGTTTATGAGGGCCTTGCAAATGGTTTTAAGACCATGTGCAAGGCCTCATAAACAACCCATGGTTGTAGGAAGGCCTTGCATATGGTTTTAAAATCATGTGTGGGAAAATGATGCAATGTTCGTTCCTAACAAAATAAAAAATATTATATGTCGGCCATAAATAATATTAAATATTAATAATAAAAATATTATATGTGGACCTTAAATAAAAAGATGTGTCTTTTGGTTTCAATCAAATCAATGGATATCTAAGAAGAGGTTTGAACCTCGAGAGATTTGATCCATTTTGATGCTTGATAGAGCCTAGGATTTGGATCTACGTTGGTTAACTAAGAATCCACCAATCAGCTAAGTAGTATACAAGTTAGATATACCAATAATTTGTGACTTGGCCTAGTCACGAGGGGTCAATGAGTAACCCTATTATCACATAGCTTTACAAAGATTATTTCCCCCAAAGAGATAACACATATTCTTAACCATTCAGCTCAATGGAATGGTACCTAAGGTAACTCCATTTTTATTAAAATGAAATTGTCACACAACTTTACGAAGATTATTTGCCTCTAGAAAAGGAAAAAATTACTTCCTTAACCCATCACTCCTCACCTTGACTTTAAAAATTACATTTTTCTTTAAAGTTATTACCCCTTAATAACTTGAATTAAGAAATTACATTTATAGAGTTATTGAGTTATTAACCCTTAAGAAATTATGGTACCTATTGAGGTAACTCCATTTTTATTAAAATTAAATTGTCACACAACTTTACGAAGATTATTTGCCTCTAGAAGAGGCAAAAATTACTTCCTTAACCCATCACTCCTCACCTTGACTTTAAAAATTACATTTTTCTTTAGATTTTTTTTTTGTAAATAAAAGTTTTATTACTGCAAAATTCAAAGGTACATAGACTCCATCAACCTGGGGACTAGATGGAAGCCTTGTATAAACACCATTACAGACTCTGACAGCCTCGCTTAGACACCATTACAGACCCTTACATATAAAGCATTTCCCAAAATGAGGGAGAGCCCTGCCATGGTAGGGTTCAATCCTGACACTCAGACACCTATCTCCTAATATATCCTGGCTAGCATAATCTAAACCTACTGACATATTTATAAGCTCAAAATTACATAGCAATGACAGAAATTGCACCAATATCAGGGACAAAGACCAAAGTTGGGGGCGCTTAGGCCCTGCTACAAACCGACCCCATGCTGCTGCGAACCCCCACCCGTCTGAACCAAGATCTGACCTTCAGAACTCCTATTGGGAGGGCAGGGGGTGAATCAATGTCCTATGCTTTTTCCTATTTTCCTTTCATTCAAAATTTATTCAAACACATTCATTAATAGATATTCATCATTAACTGTATTCAAAACAATGTTGATAAGAACTAATCAACAAGTACACAAATATTACACAAGATATATATGGAAATTCAGTAATAAATATTGATAAACTCAATATAGTAGATTACATCCAATTGATGGCTATCCTTGGTATTCTGGTTGTTTCTAGTTAGTGTTAAACCACTTGGTTATCTTCTTCCCTTAGTTGATGTAAACATTGATTATCTTCTTCCCTTAAACAATGGTTTTCCAATGTTGATTCTATGACCATGAGAAATGGTTTCCCACTGCTAATTCTATGCCCATGAGCAATGGTTTCCCACTTCCAATTCTCTTCCCACAAGCAATTGTTTCCCACTGCTAATTTTCTTCCCATGAGCAACGGTTTCTCACTGTTATTCTTCTCTTCCCACAAGAAATGGTTTACCATTTCTAATTCTCTTCCTACGAGCAATGGTTACCCACTGCTAATTCTCTTCCCATGAGAAATGGTTTCCCACTGCTATTCTTCTTTACCCATGAGAAATGATTTCCCACTGCTATTATTCTCTTCCCGTGATATGTGATTGAACATTGATGATTGTATGTCCTCTGGTCATTTCTAATATGAACCCCTACCAATGCTTTTGTATTACTACGATTTATATTTGTATTCTCTTATATAATTTAATATCCAGAACATGATGTGGATATATATATATATCATAGTTCATTATGCATCTTGAACTAGCATGTGTCAATGGTTTCAATTCCTTTTACATCATATACATCTATCCAATCCTTTCTAGAACATTCCTTGTAGATGCCACATCTCAAACACAAATTTTGTTCATGTACATTTGCATATTAAAAACATCTCCCTTACATAAATGACTAAACACATATTCTTATAGTCATTGAATCCTATGTTTCTTGTGACCAAATTGTATATAGGCTGAAGCCTCGTCACATACCATGCAATTTCTACCAAAATTTAGAGATTCTTCAAACACATGCATGTGGTCTTCAATGATCTCAAGAATCTTGCTATCTCAAGGATTTGGGATTTCATTGTTCAACATGTCAAAGTGCCTCTTAATATTTCAACATCGAAGGAGATTTTAGCAACCCTATTGATCATCCCTAGATACACAACATGAAGGTTTATCTCAAAGTAATGCTCATATTCTTGTAATATTCACATTCACACTTCAACCAATGCCTGAGCTTGTATTTATGTGCTCAAACACACCATATGAATCAAAGAACCAACATTGTGACTTGCAAAAATTTATTTCCAAATAGTGTGATCTCAGACATCCGTGATCTTTAATGAGGAGGAGAGCCTACTGATCTCTACCATATACAATTTAACTCAGAAAATATGTTCACACAATTACAATAAAAAATCCATAATTCCTCATTATATCAAGCCAAAAAGTATCTTTTGTTGATTTCATCTTGATCTGAATTCTGTTCCTCAAAGCTTATTTCCTACTTCGCTCCTTCATTGGGATCTATATCTCATGCCTTTTTTTTCACCTCTCCACTCTACAAATTGTTACCTTTTATTCATGACCACTACACCTTTATATTACGAGGGAGTGGACCCAAATGTGATTTCCCAATGGTCCCAACATTAGCTCAACCTTACCACAAGATTCGAAGTGGACCTGTGTAGACCACATCTAGTTAGTTTTTATCATACTACCTATTACCGGAACTTGTTATTCTGGTAGATCAGTAACTATAAATTTTATGTGATTATAGTAATTCCATAGTATATGTCACATATACATCCATATTTACTTAAATCCACATGTCATGTGATCATCTTTACCTTAGCACAACAGACTTGAATTGGAGGGAAATCAATCTCATGACTGAAAGCGTGAGATTGGATTCTTTGATCATGATGTCAAGGTTAGTGTTCCCAACTATAGGAACTCCAACTTCTAGTTTCTCCCTTCATTTTATTTGTATAAGCAATGCTACATAAATTCCAACTTCCAATAGCTCCCTTCATTTCGTTTTGTATTAACGTAGCTACATGAACTCCAACTTTCGGTAGAGAAATGGATTACAATGGATTACAAGTATCATATAGACTGTTAATCAAATATGATCATATTTAACACAATATATGATATCAATTGCACTATGTTTGACATCAATAAAAACACATTTCTAACAATCTTCTCCTTTGGAATTGATGGAAACATATAGTAAAACAATTGGATCCCCCTAATAATGAGCTCTCCACATGATTAGATTTGATTAGATATTGTTGCTACTTCCCTTTACTCTGATTTTTTATACTTCTTTGTTTTACTAGAATTCTCCCCAACTTTGATATCAATGACAAAGGGTCATTCATCTATAAATTCCTAGTGTGCTAATGTTAAAACATCTTCAATTCTTCACTTAAGTTGCTCCTTCTATCAAGTATTGCAAGGCCTTTGATTATTCATGCATTTCTTTGTTGGTATTCTCCCCCTAAATTTCATAGGATTCTAGAAGGTTCTAATGGATGTCATATGCTCTCCCTATCAAATAGATTGATTTTTTTATAATGCACTATGCACCCATTGTCATGATTATCCTATATCTATTTCACCACTAGTTATGAACTGACATATGCCTTGTTTCCCTAGATATGACAAGCAATATGCTTTCTAAGATTAGTTCACAATTAATGCTTCACAAACTCTTCTTCAATATTTTTCCATTAATTAAGGAAATTAACAATATGATATCTTATGAATGCTCTCCACATCTGCCTTAGATGATGACTATAGGTTTACTGTGCACACTCTCCCTTTATCATATTTGTTTATGATCCAATACCTTTGAATACCTTAACGAGAAACTAATAATTTTCTTTTCATATGTCTCCATGTTTCCATAGGGATTGTAATGATACTTAGATACAACCTACACATAGTCTTGTTTTCATGTATAACAAATATAGTTCTCTTACAACTTTATACTTTTTAATTATAGTATTCTAGGTTTTCATAGATAACTGTTAATACTATTCCAACTTACTTCTCATATCATGCACAACTTCATTGATTTTTCTTAAACACCTTCTTGAAGCAAGTTTAAATCCCAAACTTGTCATTTAAAATAGAGGATCATATTCTTGACTTGTAAAGTTATCTTGTATCATTATCTTGACATTGCTATACATTGTCAAAATATTGAACTTTGTCTCATGAACTTGTTTTATTTAATGGTCATGGTCTGGTACTTCCTTTCTGTTGCAAATAACTTTTCTGCCCTTGAGTTGGAGCTTATAACTATTTTAGATCTGTAGAAAAACAACCTCTAAATTTGAAACCATATACTATGATTATTTCTCTTATACAACATGAATAAGCTTTATATTAGCTTAACGATATCCTTCAAATCAAACTTCAAACTAGGTTACATCATCCCTTAAATAAAAGTCAAATCAGTCTTTTCAATTCTTGAACTATGAACTTCACATCTGCTTCTTCTTTGTTTCCCTACAATTCTCTTTCAAAATAGAATGGACCCTGATACTTCATCTTCTTCTAAGATAGTAGGATGAGAGTTTGGAATATGATTTGGAAGAACAACATCTTGATTCTCACTTGACTTTACAGCGATATCAGATACATCCACATGATACACCATTTCTGCTTATTGAATAAATACTTGATTTTGAGTAATGGAAACATGTACATTATCTTGTCCAATTATTGCACATTTCTTGCTCTGCACCTCTAATTTTCTTCTCCTAATGTTATCAATTTTGGATTAGGAGGCTTTGTCATGCCAAAATTTTGATCAATGTGTCTATACTTGTTGCAATTCCAACATCTTATGGCATTCCCGCAATTCAAATATTTATGACCATAAGGAGAAATAACCATTGAAAGGTGTTTCATACTTGGATATATAGTTCCACCTTGAAGATGCATAATTTATAAATTCATCTTGAACTCAAATATATGTCCTTCCTCCATTTGTGGATTCATAGTTTTTCCTTGCTTCCTTCTCTTTGTGTGAAGAATATGCATCTGCTTCATTACTGTAGGTAGATTCTCCAATTTTGGCTTGATTCGATTTAGTGATCTTGTTCAATAAGTGATTTTTCAAAAAATGATCTCCATCTCTTAATGATTTCATGCATTGCTTTTGTGCACTTATTGTGCTTTTCTTTTAGCTCTCAATATTTGATAGTTCTTTCAACTTATTTCTTGAGCTAAGTAGTTTTAGTCTTGAACTTATGAATTTCTTCTTATTTCGATATTAGTTGTACCTTCAATTCTTCAATTAATTTACTTTCATCATCTTAATTAATCTTCAATTGTTTTTCTAAGCTATCCTTATCTTTTTAAGCCTCTTGTAGATTATCAATTAGCTTCTGATTTTATTCCCTTAGTTCTGCAAGTGATTCTTATAGATTGTTACTCTTTCTTGCTAAGTCATTGCTAGGATTCTCCTTTCCTTGACTAATGAATTCGCTTTCCTTTAATTTCTTGTTCAATGTTTCAATCTTATTGTCTTGCATCTTTCCAGACTTTCTTAGATATATAACTTCTTCAAGGGATATTTCTAACTCAACTTTCAAGTAAAGCATTTCTTCTTCTTCTTAATCACTTTCTTCTTTTGAATTCTCCTTTGTTTTTGTATGGATTTTGTCTTCTAAGGAAAGGAGTGCAATTTAATCTATTCCTTCATCATTATCTAAAGATTCTTCTCTTGGGGGAGTATTCCATGAGAGGAAACTTAGCTAAAAAATGACCAATATTTCCACACTGAAATCATTTCAAGGGTAGTTTTCCTTGGTACATACATGTGCCTTGTTTTATATTCCTCACAAACTATGCCATTTCATCATCAGATACTTCATGAATATCCATGTGTGTTCTTTAGGATATCCTTCAGTTTGGTTGAACTTGTATGGAGGCCTTCTCTAATATCAATTGTTGAACACACTAGGGACACTAAGAAAGGTGGGGGGTGAATCAATATCCTATGTTTTCCCTACTTTTATTTCAATAAAAAATTCTTCAATCACATTCATACATACAAATTCATCATTAAATACATTCATATCAACATTGATAAGAACTCATCAACAAGTACACAAATAGTACACAAGATATATATGGAAATTTAGTAATATATATTGGTAAACTCAGTAGAGTAGATTAGATCCAATTGGTGGTTATAATGATTCTTATAGTTGTTCTTAGTTAGTGGTAAACCATTTGGCTATATTCTACCCTCGGTTAGTGATAAACATTGATTATCTTTTTCCATCAAACAATAGTTTTCCATATCTAATGTTATTCCCATGGCCAATGGTTTCCCATTGCTAATTCTGTATGGATGAGAAATGGTTTCCGACTACTATTATTATCTACTCACGAGCAATGGTTTCCTAGTGTTATTTATCTTCCCATGAGAAATGGTTTCCCACTACTAATTATCTTCCCACAAGCAATGGTTTCCCACTATTATTCTTCTCTACCCATGATCAACAATTTCCCACTACTATTCTTCTCTTCCAACGATCTATGATTGAACACTGATAATTTTTTATCCTCTAGTCACTTCTAATCTAAACCCCTACCTCTAATTTTGTATTACTCTGATTTCAGTTTGTCTACACTTCTACAATTTAATATCCAGAAAATGATGTGGATAGATTTGACATAGTTCATTGTGCACGTTGATTTATCTTTTTTCAGTGGTTTCAATTGCTTTTACATCATATACATCTATGCAATCCTTTGTAGCATAGTTCTTGTATATTCCACATCTTAAACACAAAAATTTTTCATTTACATTTTCATATTACAAACAACTCCCTTACATAAATGATTAAACTCATCTTCTTATAGTCATTGAACCCTTTGTTTATTGTGACCAAATCGTATACAACCTAAATCCTCTACTAAAACTTTACCCATGCTTCAAACATGCACATGTGGTCTTCAACGATTTCAAGAATCCTATTATCTAAAGGATATGGAACTTAAGTTTTCAACATGTGAAAGTTCCTCTTAATATTTCAACATCGAAGGAGTATAATTCTAGAAAACCTATTGATCATCCCACGAATCACAATGTAGAGTAATGCTCATATTCTTGTCATTCTCCCATCCACACTTTATCCAATGCTTGGTCTTGTATTTATGTGCTAAAAAACACCAATAATAACCAATATCATACTACACAAATTGATTTCCAAACAGTGTGGTCTCAGACATATGTGATCTTCAACAAGAAGGAGAGCCTAGCAATTTCTGCCATCTACAATTTAACTCAAAAAATATGTTCTTGCAATTACAATAAAAATTACAAGGTTTCCAAAATTGTAATGTTTTCAATAATGCTCGTGTTGGATGATGGAGAATGTCTTAAGGTCTTCCTTCTAGCAAGTTCTTCTCTGTCGACTACAACACTTTATTTGGAGTTAGAACTAGAGCTGATAAAAGTACCTTGAGGCCTACATTCATGAATGGTAGGTTCTCTCCTCAATAGGCAATGGGAATTCCTCAATGTCCCTTGCTTGATGAATTTTCTTGATGTTTGATGACAAATCTTTTATTCACATCATACAAAATGTACTTGGGTACCTTGAGATCTATATCATCAATGATAGATTATCTTGCATTGGTTAACAACTTCCATCACTCACTGGTAATCCAATGATTTCTCTTCATGTTTGACATCAATAAATACATTCACAGGAGGGGATTTGTACCAGGAATGTATTCAAGGTCCAAATTCAGCAGGATTCTACAAGTTTTCTTTAGGCTTTACAAGTTTTTTTCCTAATCTAAAATTTTCTCATTCTTTGCAAGTTTTTACACAGTTTTACAAGCTTTTGAAAAAAATGTAATTGCAGTAAGAAAATTTTAATCGATTAACCTTTTCAAATATTTTATAATTTATGATATATCTCAGTGTTGGAAACATTATTCAAACAAATTTATGAATTTTTTCCACGATTACTTCCACAGATATTTTGTTTTAGTTGCCAGGTATGAAAATACTACTTAACTATGTAAATTGTCAAGAATTAGTTAGTTATTTTACATCCTCAAAATCCCTTTTCATGATTTTATTCCTCCTACCATTTACAATGCATTTTAATACAATGGATCATGTCTCAACAGTTAAATAAATGGGTTATGTCGATTGTTTAATTGCTTATCTGGTCTCTGATGTGACGGCTGCCATGCATATCAAATTATACTTGAACGTGTCACCGTTACCCTCTGAATTATACTCACTACCACCCTTTAAATCCATCACCACCTAAAGACCTATCCTCATATGTTATCACTCCTCTCATTACTTGTAATCATTTCTCCTACTACCTGAATTCTTATCAAAAGCTCGAACCATTGTTGAATCAAGCTAGTTTCAGGTCATTGGTGTTTGATCACAGACATGGAAAAGAGGTATGAACCATTGACAGTGGAGTGTTTCAATGGGGATTTGCATAGAAAGAATTCCTTTCAAGTTGTCAGATGGTACACCTTTTTTGAGCGATTACAGGGTTGGAATGATGAACTTTCAGTAGAATTCGCTCGATCATTTATTGGATATACAACCAATATTATATTGTTTCAATTTACAGTCCCTGGAGATTCAATAGTTGATACCATCATGTTATCTTCCACTAGTGAAGTATATTTCAAGTCATAAAGGTTCGAGGAAAAAAATGCATGGAAGTTTTTCATTGTCAAAGTTCAACCAACACCGAATTGGAGCCAAGATATGCCTAGACTGAGACTCAAAACACATTGGTCCAATTTATTATACTGGATGTATAAGTATATTACATGTGAGGGTCGTTATAGTTTTGTTTACCAGTATCATATTAGGTTTTTGTTGCATGTATTAGGGGACATGCCCCTCAAATTATCTTGTTTCTTTTATAAGGTTCTGCACAAAATGGCCATTGGGGTGCAACATGGTTCAACTAATGAGTCATGTATCCTACATCACCATTCCCTCATTAAATTTCTCGTCCTTATGGAATTACGTAAGTCCGAGGGTAATTGGAAATAATTTCTAGATGAACGAGGGTTCTCCTAGGAAAACGATGTACATCCTCCTCCTCTTGCAAATCCTAAGAATCAACCTTCAATTGAATAACCACTTGAAACCTTCCTTCCAATTTGGGAGAAACCACCTCACAAATTCTTCCCATCATTGAGATACCAGAGTTCCTCGTGAATTCTGAACCAGTCCAACAACCATATCAGAAACATGAAAAATATAGCTCCAATTGTAAAACCAAACATTCCCCATTGGATCCCTCATGACAGATTGGTGTTGGTAGGGTTACAAGAAGTGGAGAAAGTGTTTCATATCAGGAAGACAAGGGATTAACTAAAGGAAATATAGATCATATAGATGTGTTGGATAAGTTTCCCAAATTCCCTCTTACAAAGTATTTGAAACCCAGGTCAACTAAAGAAGTTGTGGAAGCTATGGAGAAAGCTCCAGAACCTGCTACACATGATGATAATTTAGGGCAGGATAATTATCAAACATTCGATGGAAATCCTCTAGTGTCACCTATATACGTCCTTATTTCTCCTACAAAGGGTAAACAAGATTCATTATCTAGTAATTTACAAAAGGATCAGAGAATTAATGAGTTAGAACAATCAATCCAAGAGATGGAATTGTTATACCAAAATCCTGTCACCACCATGTGATAAGACCCTTGACTTACATACTTGTCCTTAATCCTAGCACTTGGAGTGGAAACCCATGTTGTTTGTCAATCTTTCATGAAAATACTCAGCACTGCACTTTCCTCATTACCCAGGAGCAATACCTTCCTTGCACCGATTGTATCTTGTTTACCATAAGTGGTGCCACCGCTTATAGCCTTTGGTCCATAAGCATTTTTAACTGGAACTGATCTGTCATAAGAGGAAAAAGGCAGTACCCTGGGTAAAATGGGAAAAGGGAGAGGTTTCTCGAGGCTTCTAGATCATGAGCCTCGTGCCCTCTCTTATCCCTAACATTGTGGGTCAGTTGAGCTCAAGATCCCCCATCATAGGATTTTAGAGGCCACCTCATCCACAAATCTCTCAACCATTCCTATCCATTGAGCCATATAAATACAAGCTCATGTCCATGGTTGAGGGGGGAGAACCATATAGGTATTGTTATGCTATTGGATTGACCATTTGGCCCAAGCCATTGGAAAGCATAGAGAGCAAAGTTGGATCTTATGGGGATGAAGTGTTGGTTTCATGGAGATGCATGTCGACACTAAGGATTAATTGTTTGTAAACTTCTCCATTCATCTTAATGCAAAGCTGATTTTCGTCCCACATTACTATTGTTTTTTATTTCACATGTAAATGTTGTTGGATTCCTTAGTCACTGACATGGATGAATAGATTATGTTTTGGTATCTTTGATGTGTTTGTGTGTTTAACTTTAATTGTAGGTACACAGGTTTACTATCGAAGCGACATTCCAGGTATCTACGACATCCAAGGAGGGTCTTCATTCTTTGTCGTTCATTTGTTCTGGATTTGAACCATTCAGACCAGAGGAACAACTTCTATCCAAAGAAGGTGAAATATTCCTGCTTACAAATTTGGCAACTCCACTGGGGACTGAATATACGTATGAGTTGATTTGATCTTTCTTAGTTCTTCAACTCTTGTCCGAATCTAGTCTCCTTCTCCAACTCTCTCCAGTTAGATCTGCTATCTGATTCAGTGGATTTTGGTTTGAAACTTCCATATTTGTCTAGATCTGAATTATTTTCGACCTTTTATGCTCTTTCTCACTCTCAATATATCAGTTTTTACCCTGATCTAGTCTTTTTCTGACTTCATCTGTCGTTCTCTTTGTGTTTTGGATTTTTACAGGGAACTACGGTTATGCAGTTGGCGAGGAGCAGTGCCACCGCCTGAACCTAGTTAGCAACCCATGTTGCCATTGCCTGAGCCATGTTGGCGAGAAGCGGTGCTAGTCCAGAACCGCTCTGTCAAGATCTGTCTAGCACAGTTCTAGGTAGGCATCATTCCAAGACCTCTTTCTTCTCATTTTTTGTAAAAATTTTGAGTTGATTTGCTTTTAGCCCTGCACTGTCGAGCTTGTGTGTTATAATTTGGTGCTTGTGGTTCGAAATTTTATGGTTAAATATTGGTTTGATTGGAAAATTCAAAAGCTAGATTAGGCTTATTGATTGTTCATTCACTTTGGTGCTTGTTAGTTGTGATTGTGGAAGGGATTCTTGTTTTTGAAACGCTTAGGATGTTAGTAAGATCTCTTTCCATCTCTGTGATATAGACTGAAAGAAAAACATTTGATTAGCGTCTAGGTTTCATTTCTTGTTTGCATAGAAAACTTATTTTTCCTCCTTTAAAAAAGAAATTTTTTTACTGAGGTTAGGTTATCATCATTAAGCATTGGACATTGGATCTCTGATTGGCTTTACAAGCTTTCAGGCTCTTCATGTTCTTTTGTCTCTTATGCATTTAGTACTATCTCTTCACAATAAAAATATGGTAGTTTTAAGTTAGATTTTCCTATGTTTTAAGAAAATTGAAGATAGAGTGCATTTGCATGTAGTGTGCTTCTTGTTTTTCTTTTAGGAAAAGAGACTCTTCCCCTTCTTATTGCTTTTAGAAAAGAGAAATTAGTTTGGAAAGTGTTGCTTGTCTTTGATTTTGTGTTCAATATTGTTATTTGGAAATATTTTTGGTTTTGAAACAAAAGAAAATACTCTCTTTCCCTCCCGTAAGTAGGCATATTGAACGGTAAAGTGAAATATTTTGCATAAGCATACTGCATGGTTTTACTTTTCTGTCAAAACACCATGCATTCACCAAACCATCCACTTTAAAATTAATGGTATTTATAGGTTAAAATTTACATATCAATTGGAGTGATAGGTTAGAGACGTGTTCGAGCGTCTTTAAGCATAGGAGCTGTCGTTATTTGTCTGCATTACATCCCGGGACTCGTGCGGTTCTTCCACGTACTGTCGGTATATCGAACGGCCTTTCACGTACCCTTGAGGTATATATAAAGGTACTTCACGTACTCGATTGTATATCGGAAGGCCCCTTGTGTATGGTTATGCATTAGACAACACTACTACCGATTCGAGCTCCCACATACCTTGAGTATATCGAGAGACCCCACTAGGATACCTTATCCATCTAAGAAAGCCATCTTGCTTGGAGACATACACTAAAACTAGAATTCAAGGAGATTACTACGCATGTACCCTCGAGGTATATTGCGAGTGGTAACTTCTTGACAATCCTAGTGAGAGACCTGACTATCTAGACTCCTATCATTTTAAGTGTGCTTGTTTGACCTATAGCTTGTGTAGGGAAACTTTTTGGTGTGTTTTCTAGTTTTTCAGACCCTAGGCTAGATAGGAACTGTACAAACTGGTTGAGTTAAGACAATCCAGAAGAGTACAGGGCTTGCCACCCGATTTTATTCCCGGTTCAGGAGAAAATCCAATGGAATCTATCGACCAAGGAGCTGCCACCACCTCCCAGGTGGGAGATACTATGGTTGCAGAAAGTGGAGGACCATATTCTTCACACTCACCTCCCTTGGTCCAACAACATTCTCAGGGAAATACCTCATTCCATTCTCCCATAGAAGGTCATGTTGATGGTACCACCCGTCTAGATTATGGTCCCTATGCTCCATTTTGGGACACACCTGTAGGACAGGCCATTGCCTCATTTGGCACCCATTTAAACTCTTATGAAGATGAAGATGACTGTAGGCAATACCACAATACCATTTTCCATGCACAGGAGATTGATAGGAAAATAGATGACCTATTAGGCACACCACCATCATGTTCCATATCTATTCCTGTGGGATACTGTTCACTAGCTGATTCTATGAGACCCATTGAACCGATTATAGATCGCATGGTAACACCACACAACCCAGGTCAAAATCCCACCCCCACCACCTCCCATGTTATGTATATTCCCAGTCTTCCCAGGTCTTCTACACCTGGGATCCAAACTTCAATTCTCGTGTCATTATCACCTTCTAGTGCCGAGGGGCAACCCCCAACATGACCTACGTTGTCTGGCACCGGAATCGTACCTAGTCAAGGACGGACCTCTAATATAGAATCATCTACAGTTTATGTCCCTCCCACCCATACTAATGTGGTTAATCCCCCATCCAGTTTAGGTCAGCCCTTGGGGGCACAACCTGTAACTAGTCAATCTTGTGGAGGTTATGGTTATCAAATACCTATAGGAAACATTAATCATCCACCTAATCCTACAGGAATGGCTTATGCTGGAATTACATACCCTAGTAGTACTTTTACGCCATGGGGGCAACCTAATTGGTCTTACATGCTAGATATGGGTGAGATACTTATACATATTGCGGGAGGTGCTGGAGGACCCCCTTATTGAGGTCCTCCCCTTGCGGGGCCCAATGGTCCTGAAGGACCTGGTGGTTTTCCACATCATGGTCCTAGTGGTCCCTTGGGGGCCTAGTGGCTTTCCCCCTAATGGCCCTGGAGGGTCTGGTGGCCCTCCTCCTAGTGGTTCCAGAGGCTCTGCTAGTTTACCCCCCAGCGGCCCTGGAGGGTCTGGTGGTCTGCCTCCTGGTGGTCCCAAAGGCCCTAGTGGTCCTCCTCCTAGAGGCCCTAGTGGTCCTAATAGTCCTCATCCCAGAAATCAACCTCTTGTGGGAAAATTTTCCATTATTTTTTCATCACAGCAACCTGTCTATCACTCCACTTGTGGTCCTACTGGTAATTATATGCCATATCAATATTACCAGTATGTGCAACCCAACCATCAATTACCTTTCCTAGCAACTTTGGACTTGCCTGATTTGTCCAAGTTGATTAATGACCCCATTCGACACAATCCCTCATGGCCTCCCATTCCAGAAAATTTACCATCGGACATCCTGAAGTTTAATTGGAAGTAGCGAGACGATCCAGAAAACCATGTCATGACATTCCATTTTTGGTGTTCTTCAAACTCCCTCATGAATGTTTCAGCGAACTTCGACCAGTACAACCGTGAATTGGTACATTGAACTCCCACAACATTCGTTTGTGGATTTTGGCTCATTGGCAACCGTATTTCTTACACACTTTCAGCTCCCTATTCGTTATGAAATAGGTACTAATCTCTTAACTTCTTTGCAACAGAACACCTCCACCCACATATCCGATCATATTCATGAATGGAGAAGGCAGAGAAGGCTTATTAAGGATCCTATTCTGGATCAGTTATTAGCTAATTGGTTTACCAAATCTTTGTTGCCTCCAATTGCCCGAGATGTGGCTATGGGCAGTGCTGTTACTGAAGAGCAGGCTATTAGTCAAGCCCAGTACCTAGACTTTGTATATTCCCAGTCTGGAACTCTTTATGACTTAATTCCTCAAGCTCCTCGCCCAAGCACCCATCTCGCCAAACCACCAATAGATGTACCTGTAGATGGGATTGTTGGTTCAATCGAGTCCCCATCAGCAGCAAAGCATTCCAAGCAACCCCAAACTACCATCCCTACTCCTTTGACTCCTAATATTTCTGCCGAGGTCAATTCTATTCAAATTACTCAAACCTCGGGAAATAATAAAAAGAAGGGTAAAAATAAAAATTAAAAAACCTAGAAACCAACAGGAGAATCCAAGACCAACCAACAGTGATAACGATAAAGGGAAAATAAAGGCAAAATATCCCTGTCTACTATGCAGAGGTGACCATTTCTCAAAAGAGTGTCCCCATCGGGACGAAATATCCCAATTTCTGAAATCAAATCCCCCACCTGCAGTACTCACGGATCCTTTTCCTTCTCAACAACAACTGATAGACCACATGTCTAATCAGGGTAACTCTAGTTCGTCAGAGGAAATTTGTATGATGTCCTTGGATACCATTAATCTGCAAACTTGAAGTAATAATTATGACAAACCCGCAGACAAGAAAGAAGATCATTCTTCTTCAGGGAAAGCTCCCTCTACTAGTTCTCCCGAATCCTCGTCTACTGGCCCCCTATCCATCGAGTATCCTACCCTTGACATGATTTTGCATCCACCCAAGAGTACTCTTCGGAAGGTTGTTTTTAACCCCAATGCCCAAGTTTCTCAATTTTATAATGTGGTTGAAGATCTCGCTCAGGCACCTTGTGCAATGTCTACCTTAGAATTACTCCAATGTTTCCCTACACAACGCAAAAACTTGTTGACAACATTAGGAGCTTTATACCCAGATAATACTAATTTGATTTATTTCAATGTTGAAAACTATAAATCTAGGTTACCTCATCAACTTTCTTTTCAGATCATTATGAAAGTAGTTGGAAATAAAAAATTTCGAACAGTTCTAGATGAAGGAGATTCGACCTTGGTTTTGTCTCTGTCTTGTTGGAAAGCTCTTAGCTCTCTCGAGCTTGTAACATCACCTACAACTCTCAAGGCCTTTGACGGACTGGGTTCCCAGCCCCATGGTCTCATATCAGCCCTAGTGGTCGAGCTTGGGGGAAAAACCGTTTCCATTCAAGTAGAAGTGGTAGATGCCCCCTTAGATTACAACATCCTTCTAGGAAGAAATTGGTTCTACACCATGACTGTTGTCGCTTCAACAGTATTCTGAATAGTCCAATTTCCACATCTAGGGAGAATTATTACCATTGACTAGCTTGATTTATGTACGTCGGATGTTACTACCTTCATGGCTAATAACATCCCCATGTTAGGCCAGTCCCCTCCTCCTTACCATTTGATTGGGGTAGGCATGATGAAGGATTCATCCCTTATGAGGATTTTTGCATCCACTCCTCCTAACATGGATACCGCGATAGTCCACATGATCGCCTCATTTTATTGTGAGCCTAAAGGTAAACAAGTTTTTGAGTCCACCTTGTTGAGTTCACACAAAGCAATGTATTCCACCCTTCAAACCTTTTCCGATGATCACACTGATGACCTTCATCTAGTGGCTTCGGATCCTTACCATTTACCATACTGATTAGAACCTTCTCTTCCTATTCTAGATTATCTCTCTAAGACTTTTCCTTTTGATGAGTCCATTATTGAGATCATGAATACATATGAGTCCATTTTGGAGGATCACCATCATAGATCCATGTTCCTCCCCAATACCAGTGTGGTTCACCATGATTATGCATCCTTGTTTCCTACTGATATTGTCAACGTCCCCCAAAGTCCTATATTGTTGCAAGACACAGATTCTAAAGGAAACATTTGCAACATTACTCAGAGGAATCCAATAGACATATTAGCCAAGCCTGATACCATCGAGCATCTTCATGTTGAGAAGAACTGCTCGGCAAATGAATATGAAGCATACAAGGAACTTTTCAAAGAATTCCATGATATTTTTTCCTGGTCCTATGAAGAGATGCTAGGGATTGACCCATCCATAGTGGTCCATGATATTAAAACCTATCCCATGGATAAACCTGTCAGGCAAAATCTAAGGCAAGTCCATCCTCGGAAGGCCATAACTATTAAAGCTGAAATTGAGAAATTTCTCAAAGATGGGTTTATTTATCCTGTACCCCTGACGGAATGGGTATCGAACATTGTCCCTGTCAATAAAAAGTAGGGAACCATTAGAGTCTGTATTGAATTTAGGGATTTGAATAAAGCTTGTCCCAAGGACAACTTTCCTACTTCACACATCAATCATATTATCGACAACTGTGCTGGAAGTGTCATCTTCTCATTTATGGATGGCTTCTTTGGCTATAATCAGATTGATAAATTACCCACCGATCAGCATAAGACGACATTCATTTTCCCATGGGGAACCTTTGCATATAATAAGTTACCTTTTGGCTTGAAAAATGTTGGAGCCACGTTCTAGAGTCCGATGTCCTATGCGTTTCACGATATTAAACATATTGTTGAACTGTACCTTGACGACCTCCCTGCTCATTCATAGTGACGGGAGGACCATCCTGGTCATCTTAGAGAGATATTCCTGAGATGCCATCACTATAATATACGGCCCAATCTGCATAAATTTTTTTTTTGCATTGAGACAGGACGTCTGCTAGGTTTTGTGGTATCCAAAGATGGCATCCGGATTGATCCTCTGAAAATTGCCACCATTTTATCTCTACCAACCCCAACCAATCTCGTTGAAATCCAAAATTTGCAAGGGAAGGCAAACTTTCTCTGCCATTTCGTGTGCAATTTCATAGAGAAAACACATGGTTATATGTGTCTCCTTAATAAGAACACCTCGTTCTTCTGGGATGACCAAGCCCAACGCACCTTTGACAATCTTAAACACGATGTGATCCATTCACCCATGATACACCCCTTGGATTATTCAAAGGATTTTCTCTTGTATATTGTTGCCCCCGCTAATACCATCGCTATGGTTTTGGTGCAGGAAAATCCCAATGGTCAGGAGCACGTGATTTACTACGCTAGTAAGAATCTCATGGATTTCGAAACTCACTATTCACATGTGGAAAAGTTAGCATTGGCCACGGTCATTGCTGTAGAAAAATTTCATCACTACATTTTTCTTTGCACAACCATTATATTGGTAGACTTGAACCCAATTGATTACATCCTGACTCGTCAGGTGCTCAGGGGAAAGTACTCCCATTGGATAGTCATACTTCAAGAGTTTGATCTGGAATTTTCCAAAGCCACATCAAAGAAATCCTTGGTCTTTGTCGAGCTCATGTGTGATCTTCCCTATGCTTTGATGGAATCTGACCCCATTGATTCATTTCCGGATGAATTCCTATTCCTGATTAGCACCATCGATCCATGGTATGGATATTTGATTGTTTATCTCTAAACACAATGATTTCAGCCGCATTTATCCCATGACGATCATCTTCGTATCCGTCACCACACGAAATACTACCTCATCTTGAATGATACCTTGTATAGACGTGGGATTGATTCTATTCTCTAGCAATGCCTCACCCATGAGGAGGTTGAACATGTGTTGAATGATTGCCACTCTGAAGCATGTGGCGGTCATTTATCTAGGATGGCTACAACCCTGAAAATCCTTCGCGCTGGCTATTCCTTCCATCTTCAAAGACTGTCATGAAGATGTTAAGAAATGCCCACCTTGTCAGCACTTTTATCCCAAAAAGCACACTCATCCTGCTCCACTAAGCCCCGTCATTTCCGTTGGCCCATTTTCCAAATGGGGGATTGACTTCATGCTTTGTAAGCCTACCTTAGCTGGTGGGCATGGTTACATCATCGTATCCCTTGACTATTTCACAAAATGGGCTGAGGCCATGCCTACATATTCGGAAGATGGTAAGACTGTCACTCTCTTCTTGTTCAATCATATCATAGCTAGATTTGGAGTCCCACAGTTCATCGTTACTGATCACGGATCCCATTTCCGTAATCAAATGATGGAGGAACTGACTGCCAAGCTAGGTTTTTGCCATGAAAACTCTACACCATATTATCCATAAGCTAATGGTCAAGTAGAGGCCATTAACAAAGTTTTAAAAACTATGCTTCGTTGGATGGTTGGAGATCATAAATCCAATTGGAACCACGTTCTTTTCTACACTCTTTGGGCTTATTGGACTTCTGTGAAAATAGCCACTGGTTTCATGCTAGTCCATATTGTCTATGGACTCGAAGCTGTCTTACCGATTCAATGTTAGATTCCATCTTTACAACTTGCCGTCGAACTTCTCCCAGACACTTCCACAGAGGAAGAAATATTTGTATACTTGAATAACCTTGACGAGACTCAGAGAGATGCTGCCTTGGCTAATGAGGCACATAAGAAATGCGTCAAGGTGCAATATGATAAATATGTGCATCCTTGTGCCTTAAACGAGGGTGACCTAGTTTTGACTTATGATCAGAGATATGACAAGCTAGGGAAGGGTAAGTTCGAGTCCATGTGGTATGGACCTTTCGTCATTTCTAAGGTTTTAGAGAAAGGAGCCTACAAACTCATTGATTATGATGGAATCCCTTTGGGGCAACCTCGCAATGGGTTGTACCTAAAAAGGTACTATGCCTAGGTTTTTCTTGGATAGTATCATATATATATGTATATTGCTTGGCTTTCAGTGTGCTTTTAGTATTTTCAAGATGGTTTTGATTTTAGTGTCCATATCTATTTATACAATGTTTTGGTCATGCAGATGGATTTCTATGGCTTCGCTGATGGTGCTTGCTACCACACCTTGAATCTCACCTTAGCTGCTTGGGTTCTCTATTCCACGGCTAAAGATTTGGTCAGTTCAAGAGAGGTGTGTATAGTTTCTGCTACCAATAACATCACCAAGTATCAAGCAGTCATCGGTCTTCTGACTGAAGCTTCCTCCCTCAAGCTTCCTCCCAAGATGTTCGTAATCTCGTAGTCTTAATGGACTCACAACTTGTGGTTTGTCATCTGAACCATGTATACATCATTAGAAACCCTGTGCTTCTCTGCCTCTTCCGGAGAGTACGCTTGTTAGAAAGATCATTTGAAACCATCACTTATAGGCACATCCCTAGGGAACATAATGTAGTTGCTAACTCATTAGCTAATTACATCCTAGACTGGAATATTGCCTATTCATGACATTGAAATCAAACATGGTCCATTGTAAATAAACATTTAATGACACATAAAACTCATGTAAAATACATTCACCATTTGAGACATATAAACACCAGGTAAAATTCTATATATATATATATATATGAAAAAGTTTACAAAAAATAGGTCATGATAATTTATCTGAAGCACGTAGGCTTTTAGGCAAAATCACCATACAAAATCCTGAAGCTATCAGCTTTTAGTAGATATCTCACACACTCAATGTCTAGTGATGCTCATGGTAACACATCACTGCCTGAGCTACTCTACGTAGAAGCCTATTGAATCGACCGGGTACTCCTGCTATAGGTCTCTGATACCTCATAGGGAGGTCATCAATGGAAGCATCTAGGATATCCAAGGTAAACCTCTCCAGGTTTTCCTCTAACTCCCCGATGATATCATCACCCTATGGTACAAAGCGAGCTCCAGCTCGCCTATCCAATGGCGAGGCTCCCTCGGGTCACGCTGCTCCAACATCTGCATGAGAATATCCAGGTCTTGTTACTTAACATAAAAAGTATAAAACATCAAAAAAAATAACAACATTTCATCCATTTTAGGGTTTTTTACTTCTCACCGATGTCGCCCCACTGGTCGCTAGGTGGGAGCGGTAGGTCAAGATATCCACGGAAGTCTATGCCTACATAAGCATAATCCTCCACCATGAGGATCTGATCATGGAGCCATCTAAAGAACAGGTCACCAAACTTCACCTTCCCCCTGCCTGCTCCTATACGAGCCATGATCTGGACCCACCTCAGCATACGGGGGTCCCACGCTCTCAGGCTTCTAAAGACCACCTGAGGTCTCATCTGTGGCACCCTCTCGAAGAATAAGCAGGCTAAAATAGAACCAAATCCAAACTACTTTAGCTCTCCTTGTTGACACTTAGTGAGTTAATCCTTGAATATCGGAAGCATGGCTTCTGCCCAGTTGAATACCGTGGGTGCCATGGCCTCTATGGAATATAACATGTGTGCCCTAGAATCTTGGTGCACACCCTAACTCCCAGCCACCCTATGCATGGTAAATAGGATAGTCCACAGGGGCCCATCCGTCACTGCCCTTATGGGGATTTTCTTCCCCAATGTCCTCGTCCTTGGAACACAGTGACGATCTCTCAACTCTCAAGTGGTAATATCCCCTCCCTGAGAACTTGTCAGTGAGATGGGAGCACCCCGTCTCAAGAGACCAGTCAAGAAGTAGATGTCCTCTACCTCCAATTTTAGAATATGGGCCCCAACCTCGAAATGCTGCTGCTCTAGATTCCACATCCGAAGTATGTGCTCTAACAACCGCTCATGTGATACCATGCTTGGGGTCTGGAATAATTTCAGGAGCCCATAGTCTCATAATGTGGCTATACAACCTATATTTCTTTTAGCGAAGGAATCCTCATTGTCATGTTGTCTTTCTTTCCATATCACCATGATTGAGCAACAAAAACCTGCCAAGAACAATCATAGCACACATTAGAATCATGCCCGATCATTTAAATTCAAAATAATGGTTTATTATTTCTTGTGCTATCAATTTGAAATCTCCACGGCTAGCACCTCCTGTGCACCATTGGAGACAGGCGATGGCACTTCCTATCAGCTTTGTTTTAGGCATAGTTCTAGTAGGGTATCGTGTATCCTGCAAGGGCTATGCGTGGTGCTCGTTTCCGTGGTTTTAGGGCTTTCCATACTAGCCCAAAACCCCATCAAAAATAAAAATGAAGACTATGAAAAGAAAGAGTAGGGTTTTAACTGTTACATGCAACTGACGGCACTCAAATCTGACGATGGACAGTCCTAGTATTAGCTAGTGAAGATCTAATTAGGAAAGTGCTCCAAATGCTCTCCACTATGGGTAAATAGTAAAATGATTTGAATTTTTACTATTTACATGACTTATATATGCATTTTTAGGGTTTGATATACTATAGTTTTGATTTAAAATCACTTTTAACTCAAAATTTATCTATCGTAACCCATTAATGTTTGTCGTGAGTACATTTAACACTTGTTTTTGAGTCGATTGCAGGATAGGATGACCATAGAAAAAAGATTTGGGAGTTTGTTTATGAATTTTTCGTACTTCCATAAAATGGAAAAATTCAATGAGCGTTTATTATGACACTTTGGTCATGCTCCTTAAACATAGTATCAAAGGTCCAAGTCCATTTCTAACTCTTTCCAGGCTCATAAAAATTGACATTGTGTAAAGAAATCTCATGGAGTCTTCTTTCACTTCTTTTTAGGATCCTTAAACACGAAAAGATCATCGAGTTCATTTCTGATTCTTTCCAAGCTCGTAAAAATTGACACTGTGTAAAGAAACCTCATGGAGTCCTCTTTAAACTCTTTTTAGGCTCCCTAAATATGAAAATATTGTTGAGTGATCTTGTCTTCTTCACACTCATTAAAGCATTTGAAGAGTCATCTCTCCAACGGTAGGTTATCTCTTTTTCGGTTCAGATAGACTATTTACAAAAAAGGAACACTCCAGCCAATCATGATTGGAAGAGTTCTCTAATGTATGATTTTACACTTTTTTGGGCCTTAGAGACTAAATCATATGAAAAAGGACCCCTCTGGAATCTTCTTCTGTAATCGTTCAGACTCTCTAAACATGAACGATACCGAGTTTTCTTTCATTGGACTCGTTAAATTAAACATTGAGAGACCCACTTTGTGAACGAACCCCTCCTCTCTTAGGTTTGTAAAACATATGAGTTTGGAATTGTCTTCCAACAAGCTATATAGAGTGTTTGCTACCCTCTTTGAACTTGCAAAACCAAAAAGAGGCACTCATCGATCATGATGGGGAAAATGGGAAGGGAATCATTTTGCAAATAAATGGCAGTAGTTTGTCATTACCTTTGAACATGGAACTTGTATGCATATCATATCAGTCAATTGGGTATTCAGCTGATCTCCATGATGATCCCCTTTCATGGTTCATGCCACTCCTTTGATTCTTTCAAAAGAATGCATTGTCCACTGGCGTATTGTGTTTTTGTCCCGTCCAGTCATGCTGCTAAGTCTTGTGTCGTGCTACCCAATTTTCAATGGGAATTTGAAGAATTTTTACCCCTACAGTCAACACAATCTTTGTGTCAATACTTTTGAGTCAGTCCTATGGTTACTACATTCACATCATTCCAGAACTGTGTTTCAATTTTCGTGTCGTCAATGTGGGACTCATCATGGCCCTCCTTCGACGAGAATATTCCCATCGACATCAGCTCATCATACGGGAAATAGTCTTAGAAACAATACTTAGTACCTTGAGATCTGTATGCCTTAATGAAAAATTCTCTCGCTCTCGACATAGGTTCGCATCATTGACCTTTGATCGATAGAATTGACTGGGTGTTCGACATCAGGACATCTATTCACACTCAGTAGATTGTACTAGGGTACCTTGGGAATCATTGACATTAATGGTGATCTCGCTCGCACTTGTTAACGGTTCACATCATTGACCGGTAATAAAGTGGTTTCTACCATATTCGACTTTATATCATTGTAATCACATGGATAGAATCGTACTTTGTGGAATACTAGACGAAGACCCTATGTATTTGTTTAAAGCACTCATTGCTTTTTCCCCTAGGTTGCGATGGAGTTTTATATATCTAGCATGGATCCACATTTGTATGGTCGCTGCTATGCTCAAATTTGCGTCTGTATGACATAGATCTATGTTGTATGTCTGATACCTATGTCCAAGTTTGAGTCCTCTATCACATGGATCTACACTATATTCTACTAGCCATGCTTTTTTATTCCTCCCATGGATCTACCTTGTATTGGTCTGCAACCATAAGTTGGTTACTTGTGTCTATGAGTCAAAAATATTGGTGTACTATAGATTCCTACTTGACAACATGCTCCGATCGAGCCGACATTTTCACCCTGTAGTGACGACCTGTTCTCTCAAAGCTCTCGTTTATCATATCCCTCTAAGACTCATGCTTTGGGGGGCATCCTGTTATACCAAAATCCTGTCAGCACCATGTGATAAGACCTTTGACTTACATACTTTCCCTTAATCTCAGCACTTGGAGTGGAAACCCATGTTGCTTGCCAATCTTTCATGAAAATACTCAGCACCATGCTTTCCTCGTTATTCAGGAGTGGTACCTTCCTTGCATAGCCTATATCTTGTTTACCATAAGTGGTGCCACCGCTTATAGCCTTTGGTCCATAAGCGTTTTTAATCGAAACCGCTCTGTCATAAGAGGCAAAAGGTGGTACCCTGGGTAAAATGGGAAAAAAGAGAGGTTTCTCGAGGCTTCTAGATCATGAGCCTCGTGTTGATCGAAATATTTCACCTCCTGCGGACAGCAAGGTGTTTCACTGGTTTGAATGGTTCAGATCCAAAACAAATAGATCACAGAGGTTCATAACTCCCCGTTGTTATAGCGGATTTCACCACACTAGGTGAATCACACGTTGTATGGCCTTCCCCTGTCCCGCTGCAGACTCATTAGCCCCTATGGACCATTTGTTGTCTTTTGATGTATCATTGACCATCCCTAAAAACATTAGAAAAAAGATATACGCGGCCTTTTCCCCGATAACCGCGTACATACGCGGATATTCCCTCTATAGTCGCGTACATCGGGATGTGTACATAATCCAAAACTGTTTGAGCGTTCCTTGACTTGGATCCGACTCATATGACTCCTGGCCTTCCATATGCCTTGAGATCGCACGGATTCGACCTTTCAGTATCACTTTGAAAATCTATATAAGGAACCATTGAGACATTGAAAGCATAAGAGAGAATTGAGAGTATCGAAACTATAGTCCATTGTTGCCAGAACTATGCTTGAGTCTGCATCCCTTTGTCCCTTTGGAGCACTGTTGTGTTCTTCCCAAGCTTGCCTTTGTTAGTGAGCTTGCTATCAGAGTGATGGAGGATTGAGGTGGTGGAGGCCCAAGTGGGGGATTCAATTTCTCCAGTTCGCAGACGTGCTATCAGAGGTTGTCACTTGTAATCTCTAATTCATATTAATAGAAATATCTTTTCTTGTCCAGTAATGTGTATTTGAATGAATGTTGCATCCATTGGAATATGTCAAATGCTTATACATTATTGATTATATATGCTAGAATAGATCTAACACCATGAAATATAGTATGCTTGTATTGTTTACTTGTTGTTGAGGATGTGCTATAACAATTCAAGCTGAAGATTGGAAAGATCTACGGGGATCTACTTCAACCGTCCGGAACAAGGTACGAGGTTCGATCCTTTAGTGTTAGATGTTTTTATTTCTATTGCATATTGGGAAAGATTGATTTCTATTGCATATTGGGAAAGATTGTTGTGGTACCCCAAGCCATAGGAATTTCTCTCCGTAACAGAATTGGCGACTCTGCTGGGGAGTTCCTAGTAATTGTCCTTTGGGGGTTGATCTCTTGGCATTCAATGTATTTGAATTGCTCTCTCTCTCTCTTGTTTCTGTGTCGGGTATGGGGGCATGTATGCCTTGTAGAGCCTGATTGGTGTGAATTTAGTCTCAGCCTGTCTGTTTGCCTGGAATTTTTGCATCTTTTTCTTCCTGTACGTGGGTTTTTTACTTACAGTCGCGTATACACGCGGTTTCCCCTGATATTTCCACGTATACACGCGGGTTCACTGCGCACAGTCGCGTATACCCTGGTTTTTTACCTTTTTGTGGAAGATAGTGGATTGTTGGGTGAATGCTGTTAGTTGCTGAGTCTCCTTTGGCACTGCCTGAGTCTGTTAATACCTCTGTTTTTTACCAGAAACGTTTTTTTTAGCCTAAATTTTTTTTCTTTTAGGAAAGTTCTTGTCATGGCATCTTTGATTTTTTGTTTGAGATTAGTGCATTAGAGTCCTTTTGCCTTAGTGCTTTGCTGGAATGTTGTTTATGTGTGCTTGTAGAGTCTGGGGTGGTTAGAGTCATTCTTTTGCTTTTTGTATCTCTTTATTTTCAAAAAATCCAAAAAAATTTGCTTATCATCATGCATTGCATTATGCATTTTGCATTGTACTTGCATTAGATCTAGATTTTCTTTGGAGTAATAGTTAGGAATTCATATAGGGAAATTTGCATTCAGCATTTGAAGAAGAAATTGTGCATTCACGTAGTACGCATACCCTGTTTTCATCGACACAATGCATTTGCATTGATTGTTAGGTGTGCATTTTACTTCTTGTTGCATCATAACACCATTAGTTGCATGACCATATCCTATTTTTGAGTAATAAATCCAACTAAAATCAACGCTAAATAAAATGAATTACAGTCTTTTCTTTTTTAGGGTGCACCAACAAGCTTAGGTTTTAGGATCTTGGAATAGTTCATTGTAAGTTAATTCTCCAAGATCACTAAACGACAACAACTAGGTGTCTGTCCAGGGATTGTGTGAAATCCTTGGTATAACCAGCGTTCTCAGGAAGCTCCTCTCAAAAGGGAGTCAAGCATTAGGCAGTGTGAGCGGTTGTTGATTGGGATAACCCCTGGTCGAGAACTGTGTAGCACCGGCGATATAGTGAGGATTGTATTCGTATCTAGGGGCTCTTTTGGGAGTTTCGGGCTTTGCTACCCTGCCCATACGGTCAATCACGCCTACGAATGTCCGCCTGAGTGTTAATTATATTGAGGTGACCTTAGTGACCTTACCTAGGATATCGAGGGGGTACATGTAGAGGTTATTCTGCATGTGTCCCGGCCAGGTTGGTATCGGACAGCACAGTCGCTTTACGCGTTGAAGTTGAGGGCCACAATAATTGGTTTCGAACCTCCGCTTGTGGTGACAAGGGCCTCTCAAGCCTCTCCTAGGTGAGACATACCGGCCACATTCGGGAGCTCACTTATCCAGCCCTTGTTTGCTTGCTATTGGCTTTAGATTTTATAGTGATTGCTCTGTGCACGCTAGTTGGCCTAGGGTTGATTTAAATAGAGAGTCTTTGCTTTTTTGTTGAGTCATTGTGGAGTCGGGTGCGGTTCCACGCCATTCTCGTCGGTTAGCAGGACTTCTGCCTTCCACTTTTCCTCCTCCTTTGGGATAGGGGCCTAGACGGTCCAGGCGGACTATGTCACACATTGATTCACACACCATGGAGGATCATTCAGAGACTATTCCTGAACCACCTCCTCCTATTCATATTGACGATGGGGAATTTACTCCTACATACGATCCCTCACTTGACCTAGCTGAGATCGGTCCCATTATTTCCCAGATAGGATCTTTACATGATAGACCTACTCATACTAGGCCAGATAACCCATTAACCGGATACCGGTATGGAATTCTAGATGATGGTGAGACTCACTTTGACCCTCCTAGCACCAGCTATTGTAGTTATGTTACGACTGGTTTTCCTATACACGATTCGACATTTCATGTCGAATCCGACTTTGACCATAACACTATACCTGGGGGCATTCCCATGCCTTACCTTGCGGAGAGGTTTGGGAGTACTAGTCATATTGCACCTTCCATCCCAGCGGTGGAAGCTACATCTTATATACCTTCTAGGTCTAGAGTTAGTGATCCCATAGCGATACCAAGTTCTAGACGAGTGACGATAGGCACTAGCACATATCTTCTTACAAAGATTCCTTCGTCCTCGCTTCCGAGTTCTTCAAATGCAAACCCTCCATCTTACTCTTGTGGTCCTTCGAGTCGGCACGTAGCTACGAGTCAGATCCGTACTGCGATTACTAGACCTATTGTGTCTCAAGCCTACATACCGCCCGTAGTTTCGGGAGGTTATGTTCATGTTTCTAAAGGTCAGGTTGCTACTTCCTCGACATATATCCCTACTTCTGGTATGTATATTCCTACTTTCGGAATGTATATTCCTACCTATGGAGTTTCTCATGGGGCATCGCAAGTGGTGACCTATGGACCCTACTATGGGGCGCAGTATGGACAGGTCTCTTCACCTTATGGAGGCGGGTATTCACAACCTGCTTACTCTCCCAACTATGGCTTTGTAGCTCTTACTAGTCAAGGTCCACCTCATTATGCGACTTCCACGCCACCCTATACGAGTCATACAGGAGGAGGTCACTATGGCCAAGGTCATGGTGGTAATCAATCCTATATGAACCAGGGAGCGGTCCCTAGACCTCATCATGCTAAGCTCCCTTTCTTTGCGACAATCAATTTACCTGACTTATCGAGACTTACGAACGATCATGTGGCTCATGACCCGGCTTGGCCGGCTATCCCTACCAAGCTTCCTTCGGACATACCTAAGTTCGAAGGCAAACCAGGAGAGGATCCGAGTGAACACGTTACGACATTCCACCTATGGTGCTCTTCCAATTCATTGCATCAGGACTCAGTCCGTTTGAGACTATTTCAATGCACCCTTACAGGGTCTGCAGTGAAATGGTATATAGAGTTACCTAGGGGTGCCTTTACTTTGTTCGACGACCTTGCGATGAATTTCCTTAATCACTTCCAGCTACCAGTGCGATATGATGTTGGTACTGAACTCTTGTCAACATTTCGGCAAGATAAAGCCACCCATATTTCTGATCATATTCAGGAGTGGCGTAGACGGAAGAGATTAATCAAAGCCTTTATACCGCTGGAATTCCTCCTTGAGTGGTTCCTCAAATCTTTATTGCCATATATCGCGAAGGATGTTTCCACATCCGGAGTGCAGAATGAGGAACAAGCCATCTTTAGGTCGCAGGAACTAGACTTGATCTATGCTCAATCTAGTTTGTTATATGATATTATACCTAATGCCCCTCATTCTAGTTTCGATCCCAAGGTCAAACCTGGACCACATGCCGATGGAATTATGGGTAGTGCAAGTAAGAAACCTACAGGTTCGGTTGTGAAACAAGTTTCTCAATTGTCAATCAACCAATCTGCCTCGGGACAAGCTACGGCTTCGTCTCAACCCGCCCAAATGGTGAATGTACTTGATGTGCAATCATTCGACCAGAAGGGTAACCAGCAACCCGGATGGAATAGAAAAAAGGGTAAAAACAATAATAAGAAGGGTGGGAATAAAAATGAGAATGCCAACAATAATGACAAGAACAATAAAAATGCTGGGGGGACAAGCAGAATAAGTGTAAGATTAAGTTTCCTTGCAAGATTTGTAAGGACGATCACCTCACTTACTTGTGCCCTAGGATGGATGAAGATTCGAAGTTCATAGCACAGGGCCCAGCTGTGTTAACAAACCCTTTACCGCATAACCAAAATATGAACTCGAAGTCCCATGATCAATCTAGTGATGAAGATCCACCTAAAACTAGTGGTCGTGGGTGCATTAATATGGTCCGTGCCATGAAAGTTGTGACATGTGTGAAAGATTATTCTTCGTCACAACCCAACCCAGGCAAAGAACCTGATCCACCAGGAACCCCTTTGCGTATTGAGAAACCTGCAGATAAGCCTGAAGCTGCACCTCGCATTCCTAACAGGGTACTTGAGTGTTCGGGGCATAATCCAAATGCCCGAGCCGCCCAAAACTATTCAGTTGTCGAGGACTTGGGTCATACTCCTTGTGCGATGTCTGCATTGGAAGTGCTTCAGAGTTGTTTGTCGCAAAGGAAGGCTTTGCTTTCCGCTCTTGGTGTGAATGGTGATGATTCTTCCTCAGTGATCAAATTTGAAACCACAGGACATCAGCCTCGCTTGCCCTACTATGTGTCCCTTTTGGTGCATGTATAATGTCTTAATATGATCGTCAAGCGTACTGTGATTGACGAGGGCGCTGCTGCTTCTGTGATGTCTTTGTCTTGTTGGAACGGTCTTGGTTCTCCTGAGTTGTCAAAGTCTACGACCATGTTAACTGCTTTTGATGGGAGATCGTTTAGGCCGCACATGATCCTTCCTTCTCTTAAATTTTGTTTGGGAGGGAAGACCGTTGCGATAGAGGTTGAGGTGGTTGATGCGCCCCTTGACTACAATCTCTTACTGGGAAGGAATTGGATGTATAGTATGCAAGCCGTTGCATCTTCCGTATTTCGCGTTGTATGCTTTCCTCATAATGGGAAGATTGTGACGATTGATCAGATGTCATTCAAGAATCTGCCTATTAGTGCATCTTCGGAAGCTTCGGTTCCGAAAGTTGAACATTCCTAGCCGGCAACTGGGAGTGTCGGTGTAGGTATGTATCCTTCCCTCATGGTAACCTTTAGTTGTCCTACACCTGTCCTCATGATAGGAGCTAGTTTCGATGGTGCTTCCACGTCTACGAGATCGTTGCCTTTTGGCACAAATCATGTGGGAGATCCTTGGATTCTTCCATCACCGAGTCCTTCGAGTGAGGCCATTGAGACGAGTGTGCCATTTCCTGCAGCCATGATAGCTTACCAAGCTAATCTTCAATCTACTACAGAGCCTTGTTCTTCTTCTTCACGGACAGAGGAGGAAAACCCCTATGTGCTTCCTGCATGGGCAGTATAGTCTTCTCATGCCCACAATTGCCTTGATACAGTTTTCCCTTCAGATGAAGCGATCATCGAGGCTGTTAACACCTTTATTTGACCAAGGAGAATGAGACCATGGTGGAGGAAAGATAATGTTCTTTTTTTAGTACTTTGGACAAAAGGTATAATATATAAGTGTGATGATGGTCTAAATGTCGATAAGGTTGCCAAAGATCCTAGGCCGTGAGGGTGGAAAGAAGAAAATTAGTGGTTAATACTCCATCCGACCTTCATAACATGTGAGGAATATAGGAGGAGTTCGAGCCTTTAAACAGCTGCACAGATCAAGGGTTGTGAAGTGGTCCCAAGCAGATCCACGGTCCACATTAGGTCCGCCCTGTGAAAGCACGCATTAGTTAAGGAAATAGAGGTTGTCGGAATCATGTATACTCCTCTCGATCTGACGGTGGAAGGGCGAGATCGGATCACATCAATGGATGGGATCGATTCCGTAAACCAGAACCTGTACGCGGGATAATTCCATATTGTCCAACGGAATTCATTACACGAGGCTGGATCCGACGGTTGGAGATCAGAGGTAGAATAGATCGACGGCTATTATGATTTTCGGGGAGTGAAATCGCATGAGAGATAAGCCCGAGTTGGCCAGCGGAATCGAGTAGATGACGGCAGATCGGACGGCTGTCGAAGGTTGGGCGATCACATCAACGGCTAAAAAGGATTCCGGAGGATGAATGTGCACGACGGTTAATTCTAGATTGGCCAGCGGAATTGGGTACGTGGCTGATGATCCGACGGTGCGGGGTTAAAGGCATATCGCATCGACGGCTGGGGATAATTCCGCTGATCAAAGTTGCTCAATGGTTAGGGCAAAGGAGCCCAGCGGAATTTGATAGGCACCACATGATCCAATGGCCCACCTGTAAAGATATATCAGATCGACGGCTGTGGATGATTCCAGGACTCAGAGTTGCATGATGGTTAAAGTCAGAGGGCTCAGCGAAATGTGGGACGTGGCGTTTGATCCAACGATGAAAGATGGAGGTACGTCACATCTACGGTCATGAACGATTACGGGACGGATACTTGCACGGTGTTTATCGCCAAGACAGCCGGCAGAAAAGGATAAGTTGCATGCAATCCAAGGGCCAGAAGTTTGCAAAGGATCAGATCAACAGTTGATAATGAGTCCGGAAGAAAGAGACGCGCAGCTGATAGTAGATGGTAGTTGCGGAAAGTAAATGATCGTCCACGTGGCGAATTGTGATAGGCCCGAAAATAAAAAGGGCTTATAAAAGCGAAGGGTTGACCTCTATCATTGTTATTTTATTCGCTCGGGACCAGTGAAAGGGACCGGCCTGTCTGGAAGCTTCCGTTTGTCAGTTTTCAGCTTCCATTCGTCAAGTGCGGACACGCTCCTGGCACGCACCTCTACAGTAAACCAGGTAACACTGAAACCCACTAATTCTGTAATTCCTCCTCCAAGTTACCAGTGTGAAATTCAGTAATGGACCAGAGGAAAGAGGTTCAGGTGTCGGGTCAATTCATAGATGAAAGAGAAGAGTTCTTAGTTGATAGGGATAGGAATGTATGCGACCCCTTCCTCTCTGTGGAAAGCGTGTCTGTTAGCAAAGAGAGACTATGGCATTACCATTCGCGAGGGAATGATGTGTTGAACGTGTGCAAGTCCTTCTTGTACTATTTCGCCATTGAGCAAACGCTCCATTTCCCAGAGTTCGCAGAGTGGTGTGCTGTGAATTATTCTCCGTCTCAAAGAATTATTGTCAGTCAGTCTGCGTCCAAAGTATTGTGTAGAGTCAATGCTGCGGTCATTGGAGAAATCCTTAGTTTTCCAGAAAGTTACCCAGATAGTCATGAAGTAATAAACGAGTCAGTCCTGGTCGAATTGTACAAGAAGTGCGAAGCCGAAACCCGCTGTAAATTCCTGTCAAGTGTTTTAAAGGATGGTCAGTCTTTAGATGGTGTATTCATGCCCTACACTGTGCATATTTTCAAGAATGAAGTTCAATTGGTCATTTCCTTGGTATGTCAAGTATTAGGCCTAGATGAGGACTATCGTGTGGGCGAGGTCGTTCTCAGATTTTTGTTGAGAATGAGTTCCCCTGTTCCTGAGTCTCATTCAACCCCAGTTTTTAATTTAGACGAATACCTGGCTGAAGGAATTCATCTTCAGCTGAGCGAGTTCCCCAAGGTCTGGTTTTTCAAGTTCCAGACTTATCTGCTTAATATGCTAGTATGTTCCAATATCTCTGAGTTGAAGTTTTCGAGTACTCTGTGCTCTTCTGATCTACCAAAACAAATCAGCATGTTCGAATTTGCCAATTCGATCATGTCTGAGATGTACAAAATGCTGTTCAATGAAGAATTACCCCATGTCCTAGATGAAATGAGGAGCTTAATGCAGTCTTCACCAGAGGATCGTGTTGGAGACTGGTTTTTGTACAGGGATTATACCGTGTTGAGAATATATGGCTTCACTGGGCAGCCTTATAGGCTACCTTCTTTCTTGACCCCAAGAATCTTCACATTGGAATTCATGCGATAGAGATTGCTGTCAGAGGAGGAACATTTTTACGCCTTCAAGAAGTCTTCGAACATCAAGTTTCCATTTAAAGTAGGCACCTTCATTTTTAAAAGCAAGGGTGCCTTGGTTTTTATAGAAAAGTTGTTGGAAAATATGGATTTTATCAAAGATTCAAGTGTGAATTATGACCCCCACCAAGTAGTTTCATTGAGAAAACAAGCTAATAGGAATAAACCATTTGAGCATCAAGCTGTTAAGGGATTAGCTGAAGTGGCTAATTTACTGCAGTTCACCGACGAGTTAAGGTCCCATGAAGAGACACATCCTGCACCTGGTACTGAAATCGAAATCACAGAGGGTGTTAGTGTTGCGGTTAAAAAGAGTTTGTCCGATGCTGAGGATATGGAAGTGGACGAAGAGGCGTCCCATAAGAAGGCAAGGATGCTCAGAGGAGGTGAGACTATAGATGAAGAAGTGTCTGATGTTTTCAAAAAAGCTGCCTTATTCCCCGTGAAGACCGTGCAAGTCAATCAATTCTCCTTTAAAGGTTTAGAAGGTGGTGTAGATGGCCCAGAACCCAACTCCTTATTTAAGTCAAGAGAAGAGCTTAAGGCGAGCTACATGGAAAAAAGGAAGCAGTCCCTGGAGGAAACAAGAAGTCTGCTCCCAAGGGTAAGAAACTTGTACAGTTCAAAAACATCCCTAGTTTCGGCTAGGGATGCTGAGAAAAATACTTTTAATATGGCCATAGTGAATGACAAGAGGATTTCTGAGATAGAATTCAGGATGGATAAAATCAGCACCCCAGCCAAGATCCAGCTGCATAAACAGACCAGCGACATCATCTACTCAGATTTACTACATGCCATGGTAAGGATAAACAAATTACAGGTGTTGGTAGACAAATTGGAAGTCTAGCTAAAGCATGAGAAAGTGGAAAATAAGGCAAATGTTATTCAGGTCAGAAAACTGCAAGCAGACCTTGCTAGCTCAGACCACACCCAGGCTGTCAAAAAGTTGTTAGAAGAGAAAGATAATGCGCTCCAGGTTTTGAAGAAGAAGTTGAATATACCAAGCTCAGAACATGTCCAATCAGCTGAATTGCTAGCTCTCCAGGAGGAGAAAGATAAAATCCATCAAGAGATGATGGAATACAAAGGAAAGGCTGGAGAGCTGCAAGAGGAAAAGGATAGGTGGGAGACCGAGAGGGAGGAGCTGCTATCCCAAATCTCCATGATGAAGAAAGATCAGACTGAAGAAAAGGAGATTATGGAAGAGCTAATGAGCCAAACCCCTACCGGTGATGAATTATCTATTGTAAACATCCAGAAGCCATTAGCTGATTTTTCTGCAGATGACCTGTTGGTGTCTATGTCCCAAGTGAGTCTGAAAGAGGAAGCTATTAAGGAGTTGAAAGCTGAAAATAAAAAGGTAAAGGCTGAATTAACCAAGATAAGTGAAAATAGAAAACAGATCTTGCATGACAGGAATCAATTACAGAAAAAGCTCGATGAGCTAAAAGAAAAATGCATTGGGAAAGGCCCTCTTCAAGGGGCAAAACATATTATCTGGGATACCCTGACTGTAGAGATTACCAAGTTCCGACATTACTTGTGTTTTATTGATGATTTGAGTGGACTGACAGAGTTGGCCCAACAAAGACTGAAACTGGTGGATGAACACATGGCAAGCAGACCCCTCACTACAGCTCAGAATACATTAAATTTTCAGAATTCATTGACACACTAAAAGCTACACGACATGGGCATAAAGGATAGAATATCAATAGCACTGTCGACAAAGAAGATCATCCATAAACACCATTTAATGAAGATTGTCCAAGAGAAGTTAGAAGAACTGCTTATGCAAGTCACTAAGTTCAAACAAGAGTTTAAAGAGTTGTTCGAAGATGGACTGCCATCCTTCTGGAACGAAGAAGGTAAGATGCTCCCGCCTGAACATTATCATCACCTACTTGTCCGGGCTTGAATGGGCCATTCGAAATTTGATAGCTTAATGAAGAACCTGACAGGGCAAACCATTGTAGACATGTTAGCAGAAGATTTTGAAGTCCTGCAGAAGTTTGCCGTTATCAGAGCCAGATTGCCCAGGAAATCTTATGAAGCATATATGGAGCTCGAGGTAGCTATTTGGGAGATGATGGAATGTGACACCCCGAGTTCGGAGCAGTGGAAAGCTATAGAGCGGTTTGGGAAAACAAAGTATATTCTTCCCCCCTAGGAACAGGTGTCATGGTGCTGAAGAGCTGTCGGGGCAAAGACGTGGAGCTGATGGGGCAAAGACGTGGAGCTGTCGGGACATGGAGCTGTTGGGAAAAGGACATGGAGCTGTTGGCCGAAAGTTTGTTATCCAGTTGATTAGTACTTTGTGATGTGTTAGGAATGGAGTGTAACAACTTCCTAGTGGTGTAGGAATTCAGTTACAAACTCTAATTTACGCCGATCATTCTGTTATTGATCTGCTGGGAGCAGACTTATTGTTTTATCTATATATTTGTATCTTTTTATGAGATGGGGGTTGGAACCCATCGAGTGAAGTGATTTGTGGAGAACATATCTATCTTATTTTTTACCAAAAATGAATGCATGAGAGTTTTTTCAGAGATTCATGTATCATTGATGTTGCAGTCCGTGCTTTCTTTCTTCGTGTGATCGTAATTTTTCCCGTGTAACACTCCATTCTGTTTTTCCTTCGTATCTGAAACATAGTGTTTGATGATTAGAATTCATATGTTTATGCTCTATTCATCGTTTCAGGTATTATATGATTTTTCTACTAAAGTTGACATGGAATTCATCTTAGACGCTCTATATTGATGGGTTGTTCCCCCGCCTTTTCTATTTCACCTTGATAAATGGAATGACTGCAATTATGTGATTATCTTGCCTTTGATAAATCTTGTGTATGCATCTGTGGGATCTTTTATATGTATATGACTCCGTTTCCCAATGGATATGTGACTGTTTCAACCAAACAAACAAACCTTTAAATATTGATACCATTTGGTCTTATAAAGTTATAAAGTTTGTATCGAGAGATCCCTCTCTGGAAGAGAATACCAATTTCTTCCTAAAGTGGTTTTGTTGTTACCTCGGGGTGTACCTTTTACAACCTGGGTACATTCCGAGTGCTAACAGAGGCTATGTCGGGAGTTGAGCCACCATGGGAGGAACTCCATCATAGATCATATTTCCTTCCAGAGCTTGACCTTTTGGAGCATGAGGATTACAGGGAGATTCTTAGATAGAAAGTTGGTAGGCCCATGATTCCATTAAGCTCTCCTGGTCAGATGAATAATGGAAACATGGCAAACATATCGTCAACTATGCCTATCAACATTTCTCGCAACCCTGGTACGGTTGAGAATGTGTACATTGGGGTGGATTGTTCCCAAGATGAGATTCGTGAGTATACCGATCTATTTAAGGAATTTCACGATGTTTTTGCTTGGTATTATGATGAGATGCCATGGATTGACCCTCGGATTGTCGAACACGAAATTAATACTTACCCCAACACGAAGCCTGTTCGACAGCGTTTACGCACGGTAAATCCTAGGAAAGCACCCGCCATAAAGGCAGAGATAGAGAAACTATTGAAAGATAGTTTCATCTATCCTGTTCCCTTGACGGAGTGGGTTTCAAACCCCATTCCGGTGGATAAGAAGCAAGGAGTGATCTGTATATGCACTGATTTACGTGATTTAAATCATGCCTGTCCTAAGGATAACTTCCCCACACCGTTTATAGATCAGATTTTGGATGAGTGTGCAGGTAGCGAGGTGTTCTCCTTTATGGACGGCTTTTCCGGATATAATCAGATTCAAATTAAACCTGAGGACCAAAATAAGACTGCATTTATTTGTCCTTGGGGAACATTTGCGTATCAGAAAATGCCTTTCGGCCTTAAAAACGCCGGAGCTACCTTTCAGCGGGCGATGACCTTGATTTTCCATGATCTCAAGTCCATTATTGAAGTATTTTTGGATGA
>LPNX010347045.1:2689-85644 GCA_001517045.1 Pseudotsuga menziesii
TTCCTTCCATGGTCAGATGTAAGGACTGAGCCATTCTGTCATGGTGAGAGGATTTGGTTCCTTCCATGTCATATATGAGTGCTGACTGCCATTCTAGGAATGGAGGAACCTGGCTAGTTACCAGGAACACTCAGTCAAGGACTGAGAGAGCCATTCTGATGAGCAGGTCAGATGTAAGGGCTGAGCCATTCTGTTCATGGCTAAAGGATTAAGTTCCTTCCATGGCAGATGTGAGTGCTGGCCATTCTATCGAGTAGGATAGAGGTAAGGGAAATTGCCACTCTTCGGGAGAGTGGAGGTGCCTGGTCCATTACCAAGTATCTCAGTCAGGGACTGGGGTCCATTCTGACAAGGGTGTAGGATTCAGTTCCTACCAGGTCAGATGTGAGTGCACAAATCTTTCATCACTGTGGTAGGAAGGGTTCCGGCCTGGGTGAGAGTCGTTCATCATTGTGGTAGGATGTGTTCTGGCCTGGGTGAATGTGTGGAAATATTTCATCAGTGTGGTAGGAAGGGTTCCGGCCTGGGTGAGAGTCATTCATCACTGTGGTAGGATGTGTTCCCTCCTGGATGAATGTGCCATTCTGACGAGTAGGTCAGATATAAGTGCAGATCCATTTCACAGATGTTAGTGATGTGATGTCCTATCATGCTGGTGAATGTGAGTGCTAGGCCTTTCTGATGTGATTGTAGTTTACTACATGATCAGATGTGAGTGTTGGGTGTGCCTTTCTGATGAGAAGGTCAGATGTAAGTGTTGAGCGAAGACCTACCTGGTGGCTAGGCCTACAACGAGCATGAAAAAGGGCTGGCTCTGTAGAACTTCCTATGACGAGATAGTACACACATGATGATGACCAGAGGAGATCCAGATCAAGCTATGATCCAGATCCAGTTATGATGACTCCAAGAGATCCAGATCAAGTGATGATCTAGATCCAGCAGTGATGATCTAGATCGAGAGATGATCCAGATCCAGATCCAGATCAAGTGATGATCCAAATCCAGTCCAGTGATGATGATCCAGATCCAGTGATGATCCAGATCCAGTGATGATGTTCTATGACGATCCAGATCGAGAAATGATCCAGATCCAGATCAAGTGATGATCCAAATCCAGTCCAGTGATGATGATCCAGATCCAGTGATGATCCAGATCCAGTGATGATGTTCTATGACGATCCAGATCGAGAAATGATCCAGATCCAGTGATGTAGATGACTTGAAGAAGAAGATGACTTGAAGACAAAGATGATCCAGTTGATACAGAGAAGAAGACCAGTGCTGAAAATCGTGTCGAAAGAATACCTTCCTAGTTAAGAGGGAGTGTTGATGTATATGTAACTTCGGAATGTATTCTTATGTATTGTAACCCGATGTTTATTCCGGGATGTTTCTATTATGTATTTGAGTCATGTTGTCATGCCCCGATGTTACGATCGGGAGGATTAATAATGTAAACAAGTCTTGTCAAGTCATTATGTAAGTCCCCACAGTTTCGGGGCACTTGAGTTATTATACACTAATTAAGGTGTAGGCTCGAGTAAGTAATTATTGGTTGGGCCGACATGATTAAGTGCACTTCAAGTGAATGGAAGAATATAAATAGAGAGTGAGAGTTTCTCTATTTATCACTTGTACAACACATCACTTATCCTCTCAAGTGTGGCGCACTAGTGAAGAAGGAAATATATTGGGACTAGAAGACTACTGCTGTCGGGAGTGCATCTACCTGTTTTGGGGTCTTACATCTTGTGGTGATTCTATCTTTGAGGAAGTTGCGGGGTTTTCTCCATTTATGGTTTCCCCGATCAAAACTCTTTGTGTCTCTTATCTCTTGTGAAGTGCTTATGTTTTATTGCTGTGCTTGTTATTCTATCAATGAAAAGATCCTAACATAATGCTAGCTTAAATGTTGAAAAACTAACAGTATGAAAAGAGCAATGAATGTTTTATTATGTCAAAGCTACCTTATGAATTTGAAACAACTATATGTGAGATTAATATGAATGGTTACAGTAGATTTCTCTAACTTTAAATTTGCTCCCTGTGGGGATAGGATAAATTAGAATATGATAGATTATCTTATTCTTAGATTTAGAAGAAAAATTGAGAAGGAAGGAACGGTAAGACGAGAGGTAAGAACCTACACATCACTTGTGAGGTTCTTGCTTATTAATATATGCATTTAGGCACTTGCATCTCATCTTAAAAAATAAAATTATATAAATTGTGATCTGGGACGTAACTGATAAATATTTAAACAACTTAATCTACGATAGTCATACCGTTAACCAAATAGATTCCCCACACCAAATGGTGGACGATCTAATTGGGATTGTTTATCAGGGAGAATCCCTACTGTTAGTACCTGGGATTTTTCTAGGAAACAACAGGTCCTCCACTCATTTATAGCATTGTAAACCCAAGGATGAGACCTGCAAATTAGAAACATATCTTGGGTGAATAATAACTTAGTCATGGATATTACACATCGGTCCATCAGATAAACAGAATTTTCTAAGGAAACTTACCCAAGGATCAAGGCCAAGTCATAATATTTCCCCATTACCAAATCTACATGTGACCCATCCACTAAGAACTGGAAAATCATTAACCAACCATTTCCAAACTATCAACTCACCTTTGGCTGACTTAAAATCTAACTGTATCCATTCGTCGATAGTCAGATTTTGGGAAATACTTATATTTCAGTATTTTTTGAACATGTTATTAAATAAAAGTATACACAAGCTTTTTTCTCCAATAGCATGGCCAACCAAACAAATTTTTATTAATCCTCAGCCTCCTAGGGACTTTGGCTTTCCAAGCATGTCCATTTAATAAGAGGAATCCCTTCTTTTTTTCCCATCCAAAGAAAACTAGAACATATCTTTTGAATCTTAACTAAATACCTTTCAAAATATGCACAATAGACAACCAAAATACCAAGATACTCTCAAGGACGGATTCAAAAATCACAAGTTGTCCTATAAGAGTAATCCATCAATTGCACCAACATACTATGCAAAATTCAATCCTTTTAAGAAGCCACAACCAATCCTCGAAAATATAATTATTAGGCTTAAAATTGAAACCAATATATTTTAAACCCCTCTATAGTGGACCCAATGGAAAATGAATCAAGTGTGAGATCTACTATTCAACTTCTTAATCTATATTGTGGAAAAGAAAGAGATATTTTAAAAAAATAATTTCCATTCTTGACATAGCATAGTATGTACCCAAAATATCTTTATAGCTTTTTCATTCATTGACTCTCCCAAGACCAAATAATAATATTTCATCCACAAATAACAAATGGGAGAGAACGAAAAAATTTGATACAACAATAACTTTGAGTCTTCCTTCCCTTTTTGCATCATTAATTAAAAGGATTAAACCTTAGGAAGGGATAAAGAGTGCACACTTGTCACAAACCTTGTGAAGCAGTGAAAAAGAGTGATGGAGATCCACTAATAAGGACCAAGAAAGAAGAAGAGGCAACAAATCCCATTATCCAATTGACAATAGACAAACTCAACCCAATATGTATCAGGATAATAGTAAGGAAAATCTAGTTAACTTTATATTATGCTTCGGACAAATCTAGTTTCAATACTACCTCTCTCAACTTGTTCTTCTTCATCGAATGTAGGCCTTCCTGCACAAAACTAATAGCATCATGGATTTTCTTATTATTTATGAA
Source organism: Pseudotsuga menziesii (assembly GCA_001517045.1). Classification (NCBI taxonomy): domain Eukaryota; kingdom Viridiplantae; phylum Streptophyta; class Pinopsida; order Pinales; family Pinaceae; genus Pseudotsuga; species Pseudotsuga menziesii. Next base: position 6,399 of record LPNX010347045.1, read on the forward strand.
ACCAAATTGCTCTTCTGAGATTACGTTAGCAAAGAGAGGATTCATTCTATTAGCTATGAATTTTGAACTAATTTTGTAAATCATATTGTATGGGGTTATTGGATGAAAATATTGAAAATAATTTGATTCATGTCTCTTAGTAACAAGGGCCAAAAAGGTAGCATTGATCGCTTTCAAATATTACCCGAGATATGAGACTCCTCAATTACCTTAAGAATATCATTGCAAATTAGGCCAAACAAGACTAAGTAAAACTCCACCATCCATCTATCGGGTCCCGGGACTTTCATCATTTTTAAAGGATTGCAAAATTCAAAATAGTTCATTTTCTGAAATTGATTCTTCCATGACCACATTCCTTTCCCCATGCACAACTCGAGGCACCAGGAAAGAAATATGCACTAATATAAACTTTCTCCACTTTTCCAAGGGTTCAAGAAATTTGATTGGAATGATAGGATAAGTATTCACCATGTTCCCTTCAACATATATACCATGTGTATCCAACATGACCACAGGGTGATGACAAATGTGATTACTTTGTTGAAATGAGGTGTGAATACCTCTACCTAAGAACCATCCATAACAAAGGAATCAAAGGGACTTAAGGTGTCTTATGCAACCTTGTGGGATATATTTATGGAAACTCCATCCAATTCAAAGAGCAGGTCAGATGAAATAGTGAGGGTGTTGTGTGATATGGATAAAGGGGAACCTCTAACTTAGGAATAGATATCCATATTGATTTGATTAGAGTTGTTGTATAGGTAATTTGGATCTTCCCTAGATCAATCCATGAACACCATATCCTTGCAGTAGGTCATGAGTTAGGGAATCCTAAACTCGCAATAATTGGGGAATAAGTTCTAATTATGCAAGAAAAGGAAGTGTAGATTCTTCATTTGTTAATGATTTTCCCTATGGATATGGATATATTTATCAATGTACTTGCAAATTTTCTAGATCTTAAACTTGAAAATTATTAACCATAACATATACATGTCATTTAAATAATTATAACTCCTATATATTTTTAATAAATCGACATTAAAAAAAACATGCGTCATTGCAATAACACACACTAAGCTCTACGTAGAAAAAAAACATTTGCATATCTTTAACTTCTATATCAATTATTTGTAATATTAGTTTCATGGTTTCAGTGACTTTATTAGTTTAAAAAATATTAAATGATATAATTTGTTTTGGAAATAAGCATGCACTTGTTAGTGTATGCGATGTATGGGTCTAATGGTTAAGAACATGTGTTTCTTCCTAGGAGGTCATAGGTTCTGTTGAGGCCTAGAAATTTGCAGGCAACAACAGCAAGGGATTCTCCCCAGTCAACGTTCCCAACTAGCCCGTGACTGTTTGGTGCAGGGAATCCGTCCGGTTTGCAGTCCGGCTACCGTAGATCAAGTAACAAAAATAAAAGGTTTTACCGGTTGCAGCCCGGTCCACCGTGTATATTTTTTTGTGTTTTTAGTTTTAAGTATGATATGCAAGTGCCTATTTAACATGCAGATTGATGTGGAATATGAGGAGCGGTCACAATGTGATGCGCAGGTTCTTACCTCTCATCTTAAACTCTCTTGTATCTAAATCACACACAACAAGAAATTACAACTAACTACCTAGCCTATCCCTAAGGAGAAAAATTATCATTCATTAATGAGTAATGTATTTTGTACATGCATTATGAAAAATCACAGATAGCTGATGCTTCTTTCAAAACACATGAACATTTAAAGATATTTGAACAACCAGATAGCCAATTGTTTATGAACAACATTCATTACTCATAGTGGAAATTTTCATAAAATAAACCAGAGAACATTCATACAAGAACATAGGTTCAAAGAGTTAGAACGACCTCACAGTTAATGGACACAAAGCTGAAAATGAAATAGTTCCTCTTCAACAAATCCATAGCACAAGATTTGAACATTCCACCAAGCTTTCTCCAATAGGAAAATTGTAATTCTCTATTGCAAAAGAAAATAGTTCTTCTCACAATATGTTTTCACAAATCTAACTGGGAAAAATTCCTTTATTCCCTCTAATTCTTCTATACTTATAAAACAAGCAAAACTCTTGGGCTACCCCTTCGTGACCTTTGGGCTCCCCCAAACGTTTAATCTCACAATTTTGTCCTTTTGTGAGTGCTCATGATTCATACAAACGTTACATTTCATATTTAAAAACAATCTTATGAAAAGGGACCAGCTTGGTAACTGTCGAACTTTCCCAAGCCCGGGCTTCTGCTTCTATTGATTATGCTCAGTAATCCATTGGTCCCTTGCTGGATCCTGTAGAGCTTAAACCTAACTTTCTTCTTCTTTTCTCTGCTTTTGCTTCTTTGTTCCTCAACCACTTCCTTCCTTGCTGCCTCCCTTCTACTTTGTATTTTAAACACATCTTACTCGCAATACTCGTCCTGTCATAAACACAAACTGTTCTTAGACCATTTATCGTTGACAGAGTACACAAAATGTGTCAAAACATACATCCAGTAAAATGAACTTTAATGCATGATAACACAAAGAAAAATCCTGTGAGTTCATATCCTAAAATCGGAAGCCCAAAAGACAGATTCTTTAACTGAAGCGAGGTCGCATATGGACTATTTGACATCCTCCAAAGAAAACACCAAAAATGACACAATAACCGCCATAGAAAAATAGAGTGGAAGCACACAAGAAATGCGGGAAAATACTAAGCATCAGGCAAAAACATGAACTCACCTCGACGGGTGGAGAACTACAAATCGGATGATTAGTTCGTCAAGGAGCCGCAACAGTGAGAGATGGATAGACTATGGGCTCCGCGGAAAAACAACATATCACTAGTCGGAGGCTTGGAAGACTAAACCGCATTCGTCAACACATAAACCAACCAACTGTCGGAGAGATGGCGCACTGTGCAGCCACAACAGCAGGAGAACACTTTACTATGGCTTCCATAATACTAGAAAATGCTGGCGAAATAAACACTAAACACTGCAGCATCGGACATCAGAAAGACTACGGCATCGGATGATTAGTGCATTGCGTAGCCACAACATCGGAAGACAGGAAGATTACGGGCCCCATGGAAAAATAAAACATCGGTGGTCGACAACTCTATAATTTGGATGGTTAGTCCGTTCCAGAGCCGCCGTTGCAGAAGACAAAAGAACTACGGCTTCTGCTTAACTATCCAAAAACTTTCAACAGTGAAAATTTATCAAAAAACAAAGTATTAAGTGCTCAAAATATTTAGGCTGGGGAGTGATGAAAATAGTTCGTTTAACCCCTGAAACAGTGACAGCAAAAGAGAAACAAGATTCGACTTGAACGTAAACAGACTTTCGATAGCGATGAGGGAAATCATTCAGACCAAAAGACATCATTTTCAAAAATCCACTATTAATGCGTTTGCCGACAGGAAGCGGTTTTCCGAAAAGCATGAAAGCAATTGACATCACTTCAAACCAAACTGTAGCAGAGGGAAGAATAAAACAGAGTTCATGAATCCACACACTCCTAGGCAAGATAAAATAAAAATAAAAAAGGAGGGTCCAAAATTTCAAAAAAAATTGGGAGAAAAGTTGCAACTGCAACAATTAGCGACTACCTAGTGAACCTAGATCTCTAGACAATTTCTTCCTTAAGTAACAGACTATTTTAACAATAAAAACAACGTGTTGAATTCTTCTAGATGTATGGATTTCCCAAATGGCAAATATATGTACTTTTAATCATTGAGGGTAGTCCAATTTAGGAAAATGGAAACCAAGATTTCAAATTCAAGATAACTCTTTCGAGGCTAGGAATATGAGTTTCATTTTTTTCCTCTGTCTTCGGGTAGCTTCCAGCTTGGACACCACAGGATCGTAACATATGGTAAATAGGAATATTCATTTGTTCCTCATTCCCATGCCATTTTGTACTATTGTGCTTTTGGACTTTTTTGTCCCCCCCTTTTTTTGTGTGTGTGTGAGTCCTCCTGCATGCCTTTCTTTCTGCATTTTTCATTCAAGCTCCTCTATCCATAGTGTCCTTTCGTGTGAGAGATGTATTTAATTTTCAGCTCACGGACGGAGAAGAACTTTTGGCAATTTTGTACTCATATGATTCAGTACTTTGTCTTGATACATATTACTTTCTTAGGAGTTTCGACTCTTATTTTCCTTTTGGATTTCAATTCTTGGCATGGGATCATTTATATATAATATACTGTTTACTTTGCTTCCTTTCCATGGGACTTTTGCTGTCACCCCCTAGGACATTTTTAGATGTGAAATGGATGGAGCCTCAAAAGAGTATTCCAGACTTTTGATCCTGAGTTATTTTACAAGGATTAAGTAGGACTTCAATGTGTTCATAGCCATTTAGGAAAACTGTTAAACTAGAATAAATTCTTTCAGATAACACAATAGTACACAGTCTCATAATCAAGGATTTTAGTTAATCCAGAATTCCGATGCTCTCCATGCAACCAAAATTTTGCCTCTTTTATTGAAATCAATCAAAATCTAGACTAAAGCAAAATAAAAAATAAAATAAATCAAAACAACAAAATCAATTTATTTATGTACAAGATAATCAAGAAACAAGTAAAATAAAATTTGAGAACTAAACCACTAAGTGGTTAGTCCTCTGCCCACCCCTGTAAATCTGGCAATCTATAAGTCAAGGGGCTAGGCTTGAAAAATAAAAAGACCTAACCATTATCAAAAACTACATCTATTGGTTTTGAAAACGCTATATCTGAAACTGAAACTACTATTTTACAATCAATCTCATCAACCCGTGAAAACCGAAGGAGATCGGGCTGGGTGTCAGATATTTTGTTGGCTTCTTCCGATGCAGAGTTTCTTGGTTCAAGTTCAATTAGATAATTTCCCAATACAGAATTCACTGATTCCTTTTCTTCTTCCAACTTAGTGATAGTGCATTTCATGTAAGGTTCCCTTAAAATTTTGACCTGATTTGGGACTCCTTTATGAGGCAGCCATAAATGTGACCAATCTGAAGCAAAATACCCATTTAGTCTTGTTGACTAGTCTCGATTCAAAATAAGTCCATAACCATCAGGTATGTCTGCTATCACAATATCAATGTACTAATAGATCTTTCCATTTGCAGATAATCGAATCAGGACATATTCCATTTCCCCGACTACTTTCACATTGGTCCTGTATAATTGCGTACCCTCCCAAGTAGTAGGTTTAGGATGTCCATTAATATTTTCACAGACTGCAAGTGGCATAACATTTACTGATGATCCTGAGTCTACCAAACAATTGTGCACATTATGGTTTAAAATCTCCAAAGTCAAAAGGAATGGTGGGGTTTTAAACCTAGTCTTACCTCCCACACTTGCTTCAACAGTCTCTTCTACAGGTTGGTTGTTGGTGGGAAGTCCTTCCTCTAGTACTTCAGTTGCTTTGAGATTTTCCTTGAGCTTACCCCCTTTGTCTTCAATAGGCTTAGCAGGCATGTTGACTTATTTTTAATCTTGAATGCTAATAGTAGGTTCACGAATTTTATCATCTATGTTGTTCTTCTGTGGCTTCTTTACATTCTCTTGCAATTTCTTTATCTTTGGGAGTATTGAATTTTCTTTATTCACCAAGTCCTGGCTTCTTGTTGTAACAGTTGTTTCCAATATATCCTCATGTTTCAGATCAATTTCCTCTTCGGTATCAAACAACGAGACACAATCCCATAAAAGCATGGTATCATTTTCTTATTTTTCTATGGTCTTATTACCTTTTTCCTCTTCATCACTGTCCTCAGTCAATTTAGAGTCCAACAGCTGATTCATTACTAGTGTCATTGAATTTATCCATTGAGGACAATTTTTTTCAGAATGGGGCTGCTGGTGAAAGGTGCAGAAGTTATCCATACCTACCTCCGTTAAGTTCATTGATGCAGGACTATGTGGAGGAGGTTTAGATTGATTGTTGTCTCCTCTCCTTTCATAGTAAGGCTTATATGCTTTTTGAGCCTCCTTCTCTTTTTCCAAATCTATCACCCTATTAGATAGTTTCTGCATCATTCTCAACATTCCTTCAAGGTCACGTGATTGCTCCTCCTTAGGCTCAGAATAATATTCTATGCTCTCTTTTTCAGCTTCTACCCTTTTAGCTTCTTCATAAGTTTTCGACAATGTAGGCTTGGCTTTCATTTTGGCAAACATGACCAAATCAGGCCCTAGAGCTGAAGTATAGTACTCAATCAGAAGGATTATCAGTTGTAGAAAAATTCCTAAGATAAGCAGCAAACCTCTGGGTGAAACTATGCACTTTCTCTTTTCTTTCTTTCTTCAAAGTGCATAACCCTTTCATTAGTGCTGCATGAGTTTTATGGGCTGCATATTTATTTCTGAATATTCTTTCAAAAGTATCCCAGTCTGGGATTGAGTTTATAGGCAGAGCAAAATACCATGAAGCCGCTGCCCCTTTCAATGTATGTGGAAAAAGTCTGCAGACTACATCTTCGTGTTCTCCAGCCCTTAAACCTTCTATTGCTAAATAGAAACTTTGCAAGTGGTCATCTACAGCAGTCTTTTCATCGGGATCAAACTTAGGCAGCAGCTTCTCAAAAGCTTGAGGTAGGTTGTGCAATGGAGGAGTGAGGTTCAAAAGTGATCTAGCTCTCCAAGCCGGCAGTGGGTTGGGCTGATTCACATTTATACTAGCCATGAGTAAAGGTGAACAAACAGGAGTCTAAGTAAGAAACACTGTAAGACGAAACTGGGCTTACTTGCTTCAAAGGTAGAACCAAAACCTGTGAGTACTTGGGTTAAGTCAAAAGCTTCCAAATATATGCTGGTGGGGTAATCTTGGGAAAATAAGTTTCCACGGCTAGCCATGCACTGGCAGCCCTCCTTCTAGCGCCAGAAACTGTTGAGGCCTGGAAATTCGTAGGCAACAACAGCAAGGGATTATCCCCAGTCAACGTTCCCAACTAGCCCGTGACTGTTTGGTGTAGGGAATCCGTCCGGTTTGCGGTCCGGCTACCATAGGTCAAGTAACAAAAATAAAAGGTTTTATCGGTTGCGGCCCAGTCCACCGTGTATATTTTTTTGTGTTTTTAGTTTTAATTATGATATGCAAGTGCCTATTTAACATGCAAATTGATGTAGAATATGAGGAGCGGTCACAATGTGATGCGCAGGTTCTTACCTCTCGTCTTAAACTCTCTCGCATCTAAATCACACACAGTAAGAAATTACAACTAACTACCTAGCCTATCCCTAGGGAGAAAAATTATCATTCATTAATGAATAATGTATTTTGTACATGCATTATGAAAAATCACAGATAGTTGATGCTTATTTCAAAACACATGAACATTTAAAGATATTTGAACAACCAGATAGCCAATTGTTTATGAACAACATTCATTACTCATAGTGGAAATTTTCATAAAATAAACCAGAGAACATTCATACAAGAACATAGGTTCAAAGAGTTAGAACAATCTCACAGTTAATGGACACAAAGCTTAAAACGAAATAGTTCCTCTTCAACAAATCCATAGCACAACATTTGAACATTCCACCAAGCTTTCTCCAACAGGAAAATTGTAATTCTCTATTGCAAAAGGAAATAGTTCTTCTTACAATATGTTTTCACAAATCTAACTGGGAAAAAGTCCTTTATTCCCTCTAATTCTCCTATACTTATACAACAAGCAAAACTCTTGGGCTACCCCTTCGTGACCTTTGGGCTCCCCCAAATGTTTAATCTCACAATTTTGTCCTTTTGTGAGTGCTCATGATTCACATAAACGTTACATTTCAGATTTAAAAACAATATTATGAAAAGGGACCAGCTTGGTAACTGTCAAACTTTCCCAAGCCCGGGTTTCTGCTTCTATTGATTATGCTCAGTAATCCATTGGTCCCTTGCTGGATCCTGTAGAGCTTAAAATTGACTTTCTTCTTATTTTCTCTGCTTCTACTTCTTTGTTCCTCAACCACTTCCTTCCTTGCTACCTCCCTTCTACTTTGTATTTTAAACACATCTTACTCGCAGTAATCATCCTGTCATAAACACAAACTGTTCTTAGACCATTTATCGTTGACAGAGTACACAAAATGTGTCAAAACATACATCTAGTAAAATGAACTTTAATGCATGATAACACAAAGAAAAATCCTGTGAGTTCATATCCTAAAATCACAAGCCCAAAAGACAGATTCTTTAACTGAAGCGAGGTCGCATATGGACCATTCGACATCCTCCGAAGAAAACATCAAAAATGACACAGTAACTACCATAGAAAAATAGAGTGGAAGCACACAAGAAAGGCGAGAAAATACTAAGCATCAGGCGAAAACATGAACTCACCTCGACGGGTGGAGAACTACGGATCGGATGATTAGTTCGTCAAGGAGCCGCAACAGCGGGAGATGGATAGACTATGGGCTCCGCGGAAAAACAACATATCGCTAGTCGCAGGCTCGAAAGACTAAACCGCATTCGTCAGCACATAAACCAACCAAATTTCGGAGAGATGGCGCACTGTGCAGCCGCAATGGTGGGAGAACAATTTACTATGGCTTCCACAATACTAGAAAACGCTGGCGAAATAAACACTAAACACTGCAGCATCGAACATCGGAAAGACTACGGCATCGGATGATTTGTGCATTGCGCAGCTGCAATGGTGGAAGACGGGAAGACTACGGGCCCCACGGCAAAATAAAACATCGACGGTCAGCAACTCTATAAGTCGGATGGTTAGTCCATTCTAGAGCCGCCGTTGTGGAAGACAAAAGAACTACGGCTTCCGCTTAACTGTCCAAAAACTTCCGACAGCGAAAATTTATCAAAAATCAAAGTATTAAGTGCTCAAAAGATTTAGGCTGGGGAGTGATGAAAATATTTCGTTTAACCCCCGAAACAGTGACAGCAAAAGAGAAACAAGCTTCAACTTGAACGTAAATAGACTTCCAATAGCGATGAGGGAAATCATTTAGACCAAAAGACATCGTTTTCAAAACTCCACTGTTAATGCATTTGCCGACAGGAAGCAGTTTTTGGAAAAGCATTAAAGCAATTGACATCACTTCAAACCAAACTGTAGCAGAGGGAAGAATAAAACAGAGTTCATGAATCCACACACTCCTAGGCAAGATAAAATAAAAATAAAAAAGGAGGGTCCAAAATTTCAAAAAAAATTGGGAGAAAAGTTGCAGCTGCAACAGGTTCAAATTCATAGATGGGTAGGGTATGTACACCTACATAGACTTTAGTAATCAAATATTTTTATAGAATGTGGGGCTTGTCCCACAAACAAGAGGGTCTTACACACCAAATTGGTGTCTAGCTAATTCTTTGGCATATTAGTTTTATGGTTTTGGTGACTTTATTAGTTTCAAAAAGCATTAAAACGATATTTTTTTTTGGAGCTAAACATGCAGTTATCAGTGTATGCCATGTACAATGTGATCCTTCTTCTTCTTCTTCTTCTTATTCTTGATATGATGTTATTGATGAGACAACGATTATTGCACCAGTCCATAACCAATTTGGAATCACCAAATATATGCATGGATTTTGTCCCTTTCTTCTTCTTCTTCTAGCTGAAATGATGATTATTGATGAGACGATGATTATTGCACTAGTACATAACCAATTTGGAATCACCAAATTTCTGCATGGATTTTATCCCTTTCTCGAGTGCATAGCACATAAGGATCCATAAGGCATAGAGCTCTGGTCTATTGTTCCTTCCAATACCTGCACTAAATTTTAAAGAAAAGAAATGTGAATTTGTTAAACATAAAAAAATACTTCAGCCACATAGTTCTGGACATACTTAGCATGCACCGTCAAACTTACCCTAAGGAATCATCACATCAATCACTGGTTCCTTTATAATCCTATCTTTATTTGGTTGCATTGAGTGAGCTCCTACTTTGAAAGCCACCAAGATATTTGCAACTACCAGTTTAGGATTCCAACATATATTTTCAAATATCATATTGTTTCTTGTAATCCAAATCCTCCATGTGACAAAGCAAGGTAGCACAGAGAAGGAAAATAAAGCTTTCTTCTGTGACCAATTACGCATGCATGTCGACCATTGACCTGGAAATTTTGACATCTGAAAGGATTTTTTCCAAACCCTTGATGAGAAAGAGTAGAAACCAAAAACTGATATACAAATTCTAAATCATTTTTGTATAAAACACATATGTTTGGCCCTTTCCAGGATCATTTTTTACAATTATCCCATGTCAAAATCTTATTTGATAAAACTAACCAAACAAAGAGTTTGATTTTAAGGGACAATCTATATGCTACATTGAGGACCACCACCATAATCGCTCTACATTGTGCATATTTTTAGATAGTGTTTCAAATCCTAGTTTCACCATCAAAGAGTCAGTTTCCTTGTTCCACATCCAAAGTAGATCATCATCTTGATTTTAAATAAAGATTGCAATGTGCAAAAGCATGAAAATATATATTTTCCACTCATCTACATGTTGATTATGGATATTAAGTTCCTCCACTAATTTCCAGCATTATAAACCCAAGGATGAGGCCCCCAAATTAAAAGCATCTCTTGGGTGAATAATAACTTAGTCGTGGAGATTACACACCGATCCATCGGATAAACAGAAGTTTCTAGGGAAACCTACCCAAGGATTAAGGCCAATTCATAATATTTCCCCATTACCAATTCTACATGTGACCCATCCACTAAGAACTAGAAAACCATTAACCAAAAATTTGCAAACTATCAACTCACCTTTGGCTGACTTAAACTCTAATCGTCTCCATTCTTCGACAGTCAAATTTGGGAAATACTTAGATTTCAGTATTTTTTGAAGTAACCTGTTATTAAATAAAAGTATCTTCAAGCTTTTTGATCCAAGATCTTGACCAGCTAAACAAATTTTTATTAATCCCCATCCTCCTAGGGACTTTGGTTTTCCAAGCATGTCCATTTAATAAGAGGAATACCTTCTTTTTCGTTTTTCCCATCCAAAGAAAACTAGAACATATCTTTTGGATCTTAACTAAATACCTTTCATAATATGCATAATAGACAACCAAAAGACCGAGATACTATCAAGGATAGATTCAAAATCCACAACCTATCCTATAAGGGTTATCCACCATTTGCACCAGCATACTATGCAAACTTCAATCCTTTTAAGACACCAAAACCAATCCTTGAAAATATAATTATTCATCTTAATATTGAAACCAATATATTTCAAACCCCTCTATAGTAGACCCGATGGAAAATTAATCAAGTGTGAGATATATTATTCGAATTCTTGGTCCAGATTGTGGAAAAGAAAGAGATATTTTAAGAAATTAAATTCCATTCCTGACATAATGATAGCATGTACCCAAAATATCTTTATAGGTTTTTCATTCATTGATTCTCCCAAGACCAAACAATAATATTTCATCCACAAATCACAAATGGGAGAGAAGGGAATCATTTGATACAACAATAACTTTGAGTCTTCATTCCCATTTTGCATCATTAATTAAAAGGATTAAACCTTAGGAAGGGATAAAGAGTGCACACTTGTCACAAACCTTGCGAAACAATGAAAAAGTGTGAAGGAGATCCATTAATAAGAACTATGAAAGAAGAAGAATTAATGCATCCCATTATCCAATTGACAACAAACAAACTCAACCCAATATGTATCAGGAAAATAGTAAGGAAAATCTCGTTTACTTTATCTTATGATTTGGACAAATCTAGTTTCAAGACTACCTCTCTCAACTTGTTCTTCTATATTGAATGCAGACCTTCCTGCACAAAACTAATAGCATCATGGATTTGCTTGTTATTTATGAAACCAAATTTATTTTCTAAGATAACATTAGCAAGGAGAGGATTGATTCTATTAGCTATAAATTTTGAATTGATTTTGTAAATCATATTGCATGGGGTTATTGGATGAAAATATTCAAAAAAAATTGATTCATGTCTCTTAGAAACAAGGGCCAAAAAGGTATCATTTATCGCTTTCAAATACCGTACCCAAGATATGGGCCTCCTCAATTACCTTAAGAAGATAATTGCAAATTAGCTCAAAGAATACTAAGTAAAACTCCATTGTCCATCTATTAGGTCCTAGGATTTTATCATTTTTAAAGGATTGCAAAACTCAAATGATTTCCTTTCTTGGAATTGATTCTTCCATAACCACATTCCTTTCCTAGTGCACAACTCGAGGCACCAAGAAAGCTATATGCACTAATATAAAAATTCTCCACTTTTCCAGGGGTTCAAGTAATGTTGATTGGAATGGTAGGAGAAATATTTGCCATGTTCCCTTCAACATATATGCCATGTGTATCCAACAAGACCACAGGGTGACCAACTTTCTCACCTAAGGTTGACCGGAACTAGTTGTGCTCAATCCTTTCAAGATCTGGGAGGAAATAAGATCTATTATGCAAGTATTCCTAGGGAATTTTTGGACCATTCATGGCCTCAAGAATGGATTCATCTGATGGAAAAGTAATGTTGAGACAATCATGTGAGCATGATGAGTTAACCACCCAAGCAGGAGGGAGTGCAGGATCTTCCTCCTCCATCCGTGAGAAGGAAAAATCAAGGTCTGTAGTGACTTCTTGTAAATATTGATAAGCGATATCTAATGCAAGCATTGAAATATCCATTTTGATGTGTGGTTACCCTTCACATGACTCAATTGGAGAAAGGAGAGTCTAGGGATCATTAAAATATGAAGTACGAAACGACACCGAACTCGATGATGATAAACCATTGTCAGAAATGGAATCTATATATGAGACTGGTGTTGAAAAATTAAAATTTCCCATGAGAAAAGGTTACATACCAATACCAACATTCTCAATTTTATTTTGATCATTTTCAATTACAAGGACCGTATCCCCCGAGAATGCATAGGAACTGGATCTAGTAAAATATAATTGATCGATTGTCATTATTTTTCCTTCATGAGGAAAGCATACTACATGAAACACAAATAAGGCAACCTCTCTCATAGCATAAATCGAATTCCTACTTAGTAAAAGATTATAGTTGAGGGGTGCATCAACTGCCTCAACCTCGACTGACATTGATTCCCCCCCAAATAGACCTGAAGAGATGGTGTAATTCCATATGGTCAAATGAACGTCCATCGAATTAAGTCAACATGGTCATGGATTGGGATAACTAAGGAGATCTAAGGGGCTTCTAACAGGAAAAATACATCACTGATGTTGAAGCATCTTTTTCAACAATAGTATTATTGTCACATATATAGTATTTGGGCTACCTTTGTTCCTGAGCAGTTCTTTGAGCCAACCCTTTACTATGAGATCAGCAGATGATGATCCAAAGTTGATGATATCCCACTTTCAGCAGATCCAGAGTATCAAGATTTACCAATTCTATGCCATAATTGAGCCTCATGGCCCCGGATTTGATGACTAAGTTAACCATTTTTCTTTTAGGACCCAGAGCATAGATTGTTATATTGCCCATGATATGTAGCAACAACAATTGTTCTAGTGATCTTCAAATTGGTTTCAGATCCAATGCAGGTATATGACCTAGGTGATATTATGGTTTGTGCATATGGATTTTGATGTTGTTATGTTACCTATTTTAGCAGTGAGACTCGGTTGATATTGATTATATGTTTCCAATACTTTATCTTGCTTTAATTGGAATATAAAGTATAAATGATCTAGTGGTTTTGACCAGGAAATTATCTTGTATACTCATTGGCCTTTCCCTAATCCTAGTATGGATTTAGTCTTTTCCCTTTAGGGACATAGCTTAATAGTCTTGGCATCATTTCCATTGTCTCCATCCATCTGTTTCCTTCCCATTTTCATTGACTATCCTTGACTTGTAACTTGACTAGTGACATATGGTATTTCCCCCACCTTCACCTCTATGTTGGAAAAGGTCTCCATGTATAAAATTGTGTCTCAATGTTGGTTTATGTGATTTTTATCATAGGGAATGTCTACCTATAGGTTTTGAAAACAAGTAGTCCTACAAAAGAAAGTGTTTTTAGACACTAGGGCATCGAAACTTGAATTTATTCTAAATGGATTCCCTTCCAACAAAATAAAAGTGGCTTTATACGCTACCAGAAATAGAAAAATAAAACTGGCCAATGGCCAAGAGATGAGAACTAATCCATTGTATGGTGTAAGGCTCATTTATCTCCACAAGGTATTAGGGAGGTAAGCCCCTCAAGGCTGATCCTTAGTCATTTTCTGGAATCCTAGAAGGCTTTCCAGGGCACCTGCTCTTGGAGGTTGGAAAGTTATTAATGAAAAATAAAGTTGATGGCTAGAGGTTGAGCACTCATTCTTTGTATAATGTACGACTCATTTTCCCCCACAGGGAAACATGGTGAGGTTGTCCCAAGAAGATCATGTCTTTGTCATTATCTGGAATCCCAAAAGTCTTACCAGGGCACCTGCCTTTAGAGGTCAACTAGTTAAATAAATGTTGAGAAAATAAAGTATTAAAAAGGTTTCTTGTCTAAATTCTAGTGGATCCTTCTCATCATTCCACCCATTTGTAAGATATTTCCATGCCCTATTGTTCACCTAGTCCAACTTATGTGTTGTGTGGATCCCCTTGTCCTTTAGCACAAATTCTTACATTGTTGATTAATCAATTCATCCCTTGGACTTACCTGTTGTTTATGATCCCTTCATCCTTTACTAGAAAAAGGGATAAATCTATAAATGAGTATATACTAAAAGTTCTTGCTCTGAAGCAACTAATCATTTTGATTTGGATTATTATATATGTATTTTGCTTATACTTTCCAGCTAAATCTAATCATACTTGAGTTTCACTGCTAGCATAGATCATTGAGCATGCAAGTCCATTTTTACTTTGCAGTATTAGAGTTTAGCCCTTGGGTTATCATTTAATCAATCTTGACTTGGTAAACCCAGTGTTGGCCAGGCCATTAGCAGGATCTAGGATGAGTTATAGATATATATTTATGGATGATTGTTATTTATGCATCTACATGTGTCCATTAGACATGTTCATTCTTCAAACGGTGATTTATTATGATTCCTTGTATTATTTCCATAACTATTAGCATTTACAAGATTTATTATTATTATGGTTCTGAATTGGATGGGGCCTCTGATGTACTGTTTTTCCTGGGAAAATGAAAATAAAACACGATGAGAAAAAAATTAATTTCTCCTAGGGAATTAAAGGGATTTTTGGGGTGCATCCAGTTATTTATACCATACTATCATGGTCCCATATCCATCCATGCAGTCATTTGACATTAGTTTTTTGGTCCCCGATGAGATATGGATTTTTTATGTTACCAAGGCAGCATTTTAATAATAATAAAATGACTAATGAGGAAATCAATTTGGGAAATTGAGGCAAAGGATTGGCATGGAATTGGTATGAGGTGCATTTTTTGGGTCACCTTCATCATCTGGCATCAACTTCACTTCACTCAGGGTCCACACATCCTTGATTTATGCAATTTGAGGGTATTTTGATGTATTTTGAGTGAGATCCCCTAGTGATTTTTATCACTCTTTTATATTATTTCCCCCCACACATTGTTATTTTTCCATGGGGCCATGCTAATGAAGGATAACATAACCTCCTAGCCCCACCATGTGCTACTTTATGGTCATTAGTCATATTTCATGTGGTGTGCCCCTCATCGGGCATTTCTAGTGATGCGCCCCTGTATATTTTTTAGTTGATCCATGTGACATCTATCTAGATAATATTAACCATATATTAGGATGATTTTATCTTATGATATTGACCCTTGATATTTTTGGATCTAGGTATTATGTACTTGAGAGATATTTTGGCTCTGGAAATATTGAATATAATAAAACATTTGCAGAAACCTCTTGGGAGCTTTGTGAATGTCGTGGATGTGATTTTTATGCCTCTTGCTTATAAATTTCAGTGGAATCTTGTATCCAAACAGTATTATTATGTGAGGGTCATACCCATCATTTTGCAGGTAGCAAATTGGAGGAGGAGATTGCTAGGGAAACCCGCATCGTTTTTCAACCAATTTGCCTCATGTTCAGGGAGTGATCAATTGTTACTTTATGCATTGAATATTTCTCTGTGGATGTTGTACGTAGCTTATATTTTTCATTGATGAACAATTCTGACTTCGGTAGATTGATTTTGCAAGTAGAGAAGAGGGGTTGCACTTCCTCACTTGGGCGTTTTTCCTTTGTTGCATGTCAGATCTAGCTCGAAATTGTAACTAAGTGGAAGTGTTAGGATTATTAATCCTCCCTTGTCCAAATTTGGTCATATGTCTAAATTGGGAGTCATGTCTAAATAGGGAGTCCATCTAGTCTATTTATAGTCATTAACACCATTGGGTCCACTTGACCTAATTGGGG
The DNA here is from genome assembly GCA_001517045.1 of Pseudotsuga menziesii. NCBI lineage: Eukaryota > Viridiplantae > Streptophyta > Pinopsida > Pinales > Pinaceae > Pseudotsuga > Pseudotsuga menziesii. The sequence continues at coordinate 22,792 of LPNX010347045.1, forward strand.
CACATGTTTCAGTTACTAAAGTGTGGGGAACACTAATTGAGGCTCACTGCCACTTATTGCACTTGATTGCATAAGTTTAGGAGCCTCCTAGATCAATCCCTACAATTTAGGAAGCCACTGGGAGTGCCGAAACCAACCAAGGTCAGTTCACTTCGTTTAATGACTAGTCAAGCTAAGTTAGGAGTCAGTTACATTCAGTTCAAGTCCTCTACATTTAGTTAGCACTAGGTTTACTTGGCTGCACACATGTGGGGCGCATTTCTCACCTACCATAGTCAGTTAACCTTAGTCAACACTAAATGTAACACTTTAGTTGTGCTTTAGAGCTCCGATGAACTCCGATTATGGTTTAGACAAGGTCAGTTAACCACTGAGTCCTCCGATAGTGATTTAGACAAGGTCTTGGTTACCTACAGTCAAGTAGAGTCTAATCAATTCAAACTTCCTCATCTGGATTCAAATTGCTTGTGGCTATTAAAGCCATTTTACTTCTTTGTAATTATCATCGGATTACTTTTTTTATTAATGAAAGCATTCACAGCTGCAAGCCTTTTGCACTGTTTCATTCTTCAATTGTTGAGTAAATTGTGAGATCCACTTTGTGAGTTGTGTATTTGTCTACAGATCTATATGCTCAAATTTACATGGTATCAGAGCCTCGGTGGAAAAGACTCCTCTCCTCCTCAGATCTCCAGCCAGATAATTTTTTTTCTAGTACTGCACCAAAAGCGAAGAATTTACCACTTAATATCCCAAGTTAAGAAATTGTTGATCAAGCTTGCTTGATCAACTATGCTGGGTGTGAAGGAAATTCCAAAAGTGCAAACTATTGACCTTACTTCGTATGTTTGATTGTGTGACAGGTTATTAGCTTCTCTTACAGCATTCGCTACAAGCAGCCCTTTTTTCTCACTGCATTCGCTACAACAGCTCAGTTCTTCCTATTACATTCGAAATGGCTCATCAAATAGAGCTTCTCACTCCCTTCAACTATCACCAGTGGAAGGATGACATGATAGTATTGCTCCTTACCAAGCATCTCTTCAAACTCATAGAACAAACAAAGGAAGAGCCAGAATCAGATAAAGACAAAGTTAAGTACATGAATAGGCTTGCTGAAGCCCATGGACTCATGCTCTCCTCAGTCTCTATATATCTTCAATTTCACATCCAAGACTTGGACACTCCCAAGGAGGTTTGGGACAAGCTTGCTTCCTTATTTGATAAGCATGATGAGATGAGGATCCATCAGCTAGAAAATGATCTAATTACTCTCAATCCATCTAATTTCGAATCTTTGAATGAATTCTTCTCAAAGTTCAAGAACCTGATATATCAGTTGAAGCAATGCAAAGTGAAGAAGGATGAAGATCAACTCATCCTTTCCATTCTCACAAAGCTCAATGCAAACTACTCAATCTTTGTATCCACCTTCCAAATAGTAAGGCTCACTACTCCAAATTGGAAGATGCCCACTCTTAATGCCTTTATCCAATCTCTTATTTCTGAGAATGATAAATTGATCCAAATGGGGATCATTCAATCTCCCAAAGATCTAGCTCTAGTTGCAAGAGGAGATAAGGTAGTGAATGACAAAGGGAAGCAAAGAGATGAGTCCCCTGTGAAGAAAGAGCAGTCAAAAGAACCTTCAGGTCCGAAGAGAAGCAAGAAGAATGGTAAAAGCAAGGTCCTCTACTCTTGCTGTGGAAGGGGCTTCCATTCAGAAAGCTCCTGTATGAGAAGACAACTTAATGAAATGGCCCTTCTCTTGGAAAAGCACAACATTTCTACACCTGCTAGCGCAAGGAAGGAAGACTCTAAAGAAGAAGAAGAAGAATACCAAAGGAAAGGACATGCACTGAAGGCTTGCTGCACATCAGCACCTGTCTTCCTCATTGATTCGGGAGCTTCCAACCATATGGATGCATCCATAGAATCATTCTCTTCTTTTCAGTCCTTTGATGGTCCTAGTATTCAGATGGGAAATAACAATGAAGTAAAAAAAAAAGGGAAGGGATCTATGCAACTTGAACATGGAAGATTCAAAGATGTGTTATTTGATCCCTCCCTAGATTCAAACGTGTTATCTGTCTGTCAAATGACCCATACTGGATCTCCAAAGCGAGTGATCTTTGGTCCTAACTCAGTGGAGATCATAGATATCTCTACTGGGAGCATCATAGCAAAGGGTGCTGCAAATCATGCTTCAAAAGCATATGAGTTCTCACATTTCATGGCTCCTTCAGAACCAGTGCACTCTCAGTAGCCACCTGCAAGGGAAGGTAAAATCATTGCATCTACTTCTTTTACAGCTTCTACTAGTATTGCAGATCCATCTATATCAGTTTATGACATTGATATTCAGGGTGACTCAGATCTAGATTCAGTCCCTACTTCCAAACTGGAAGCTAGGAAGATGACTGGAAACTCACCTGACACTCAGAAAGGAAAGACTCTTGCGCTATGTCATACTATTTTACCTCCTTTAGAGAGATGCAATAGACTTCCTGTAAGATGCAATATGGCAAGGGCTCAGTATTACTACATTCATAAGAATGGATATGATCATACACCTCTTCATTCAGCAAGAGACAAAGATTACATTCCTCCTTCCTCTCATCATCATTTTTGGAGAAGAAAGAGAAGTCTACATGCCAGGCCCCAGAATACTTGTGCACAACACACCATGCATGCTGCTTCACTACCTTACAGAGGTGAAGATTGCAGCAACATATTTTCAAGTTTTTCAAACTTGAGACCTTATTCTACCTGCTTAGATAGAGGGAAGGCTTTTTTCCTATGTGGTTTTTGCCCCGACTCCTTGTATTAAGCAGTTACTTTATTTTACTTGATGTAATGGGTGACCTATGGTCTTAGTTACTAGGGCGCACAGTTTTTCCAAGTTAGCATTCAGGGGGGGTGTTAGGATTATTAATCCTCCCTTGTCCAAATTTGGTCATATGTCTAAATTGGGAGTCATGTCTAAATCAGGAGTCCATCCAGTCTATTTATAGTCATTAACACCATTGGGTCCACTTGACCTAATTGGGGCACATGTTTCAGTTACTAAAGTGTGGGGAATACTAATTGAGGCTGACTGCCACTTATTGCACTTGATTACATAAGTTTAGGAGCCTCCTAGATCAATCCCTACAATTTAGGAAGCCACTGGGAGTGCCGAAACCAACCAAGGTTAGTTCACTTCAGTTAATGACTAGTCAAGCTAAGTTAGGAGTCAGTTACATTCAGATCAAGTCCTCTACATTCAGTTAGCGCTAGGTTTACTTGACTACACACATGTGGGGCGCATTTCTCAACTACCATAGTCGGTTAACCTTAGTCAACATTGAATGTAACACTTTAGTTGTGTTTTAGAGCTCCGATGAACTCCGGTTATGGTTTAGACAAGGTCAGTTAACCATTGAGTCCTCCGATAATGATTTAGACAAGGTCTTGGTTACCTACAGTCAAGTAGAGTCTAATCAATTCGAACTTCCTTATGTGGATTTGAATTGCTTGTGGCTATTAAAGCCATTTTACTTCTTTGTAATTATCATCGGATTACTTTTTTGATTAATGAAAGCATTCACAGCTACAAGCCTTTTGCATTGTTTCATTCTTCAATTGTTTAGTAAATTGTGAGATCCACTTTGTGAGTTGTGTATTTGTCTACAGAGCTCAAATTTACAGGAAGGATCATTGACATCTAAGGCAGCCGCAAGTATTCTCAGGTATGATATCCAAGGTATGTATTGTGTTTCATTATTTTCATCCAATTGCCAAACAAACCCTCTTTCTTAAAACACTCATTTCATAGATATGACAGATCCAGTGAGTTTTTTATGATGGTCATCAAAACCCAGTTGGATATTAATGAATAAACCCTGTATCTTGAGTTTCACATTAGTCAACCTCCATTTTCCATGGGATCTAGAACTAGCCACTTTAGGTGGGGGCACCCCTCATGGGTGCCTGGTCTTTTCTTCATATATATCAAATGGGTATGCTTGGACCCACCTCAAAATCATAGATCCAATCATCAAGCACTTGTATCTAGTCATCTCATGCCCTTATATGCTCTTTTGGGTCCACTTTGTCCACTTACGCTAAAAACCCATGGTGGGTCCCTTTAGGGTTTTCTTTCATTTGGATAGATCTCCCTAGATCTACTTAACTATTTGTGGTACAATGTCAATCAATTTTTGTTATTTCCTATCTTTACTAAGTCTCCCCAACTTATCCCTAATCTCCATACCACTCTAATTTGATAGATCTAGTCTTATCCACTCATTATCTCTCATTTGTATACATTGTCAAACCCTAGGAGTGTCTTGAGTAGGTGCGCTAACCCCTTATGCTAGTAGGGTCTCCCCCTTGGTCATTCTCCAGATTGATCTAAAGTGACAATATCCCATCCGGTGTGACAACTACCCTTTACCCATAGTGGATGAGGCCCTTGAAGTGTCATCAGTTATATACCTTACCTCTACCATCCTAGATAGGATATATCAAGTGGGTAGCTACACTTTGTGTGATAACAAGTACATTCAACAGTCATTTTAAGACACTCCACATGGAATTGGAAATCCACATGGTAATGTAAGTGAGGCTAAACATCACTGGTCTCAAACTTGATATCACTAGGGCCACTTAAATCGATAGCTCCTAGATTAGATAACAAGACATTCCTCTACGTAGGGCATGTATGGAGTACCTCCAAAGCCAACATAACCCACGATGTTTGTCCCATATCCTCAACAATGGAATAATTATAGGCGGCTCTAGAGTTAGGGTTATGAGTCGAGCACTTAAGAACACATTTTTGAACGTGAGGCATATAGTCAAGAGTATTGATCTGCAAAGGGATCTCCAGAGTTGGAGTTTCATTTCCTATAGTCGGTTGTGAAGGACTGTAATAATGAAAGCGGGTAGAAACCTTAACCTTTCCCTGGAGAAAATTGATGCATCAATGGCTACCATCATGATCTAGTGGGTTTTAACTCCCACCATACCCATTTTCAGTGCTAAAACCACTCAAATACATATTTTGGTTATGAGGAAGTGGGTCTTTTATCATATTTGGGCTCTATGCTATACGCTTCAAGGCCTCATCCATTCTAGGACATAAGTTAGTAAGGTGTGTTAAGTTTTCAGAAAATATGAATATCTTTGTACTTTAAAACTTTAATTGTATAAATATTGAACACCAGAATCAATCGAACATTCAATCACATAAATATGTACAACAAAATATGTACCCTGGGAAAACCCTCAAAATAATGAGGATAAAAAATCCAACAATTATTTAGAATATAATTATGAGAGATCGGAGAGAATAACTTTTACAAAATATTAGATTGTCTTTGGCACCCTGGGTGTTGGATAAAAGAGAACACTAATGCAATAGAGAACATAGATCAATTTAATGAACTTGTGATGTTCCCAACACATTAATAACAAGCCATAATCACTGACATGCAAACAATAGTGAATGGTTGCATGACAATTTTGCACTATGTTAAGATTTCATATGCTAGACTAGATATCATTAGTGTTCAATCTAAATTCACAACAATAGCATATGCGGAATCACTGAAAGAAACAAAATCAAAAGATAGACACCATATTTATCCTGGGAAACCATCAAGGGGAATAAAACCCAACAAAACTTCCTATTTATAAGATGTATAAGATATAACCCAAAAAATAGGTATTCTCCTCCTTATTGCTCTCTCTCTCTCTCTCTCTCTCTCTCTCTCTCTCTCTCTCTCTCTCTCTCTCTCCTATGCACTACATAAGTGAGTGAGTCTGTGTTATAACAAGGAACACAACTCCTCTATTTATACACATTATGTCAACCGACTTTTACCCTAGACAAGTCGGACCCATTAAACTTCCTGGGTCAACTTCACCTAGGAAGACTCAAAACAATATTTCATATTATTCATTAGGGTACTAATGACCCGACTTGCAATGGAGGATTTACCTCATGACTCTATGATGACCAATTACAATAGTAACATCCCGACGGAGGAATAATAACATCTCCCATGGGTTACATCAGTAAAATACATTTAGAATATACTTTGAAGTTACAATATTTCAACACTCCCCCTTAACGAGAAGGTTATTCTACTAACAACATCATCATAGACTATAGGAGAAACAAGAGAGAGTATCTCCAGTAGTATCGAGGTAATACATCTATACGTCATAGGAATTTTTTCACAATCAGTAATTGGAATAGTTACTCTTCAATGTCTTCATCTTCTGCATCACACAATCACTTGATCCTTTTGCAACAACACTTCAATATTCTCAATCCTTTGCAACAACACTTCGATCTTCTTGATCCTTTGCAACAGCACTTCAATATTCTTGATCCTTTGCAATAGTACTTCAATCTTCTCGATCCTTTGCAACAACACTTCGATCTTCTTGATCCTTTCAGCGGCACTTCAATCTTCTTGATCCTTTGCATTTTATCTTCGATCTTCTCAATCCTTTTGCTTCCATGATATCTTTAGTACACATGATCTCTTTGTGGGATGATCAATCCCTATCACTTTAGGACATATGTCCAAGCATGATACAATCCTCCATTAGCCTACTCCCCCTTAATGAGGAGGGTCCATAGAATCGACCAGCTGGATCGTCTACAACTGAACGTAGATCTTGACCGCACCTAGATGCAGGACCTGTTTTCCATAAGGACTCATTGTAGTGCATCCTCGGCTTCAATTCTAGGACCACTCCTGAGTGAGTGTTATACTATGACATCCACATGTACATGTAGCCATACTCTCCATACAAGATTATTTTCAGCAGTTGCATATATCAATCACACCTAGGTGTTGGAGCTCGTCGTAGGACATCCTTAGCCTATTAGAACTACGACCACTCCATGCAAGTGTTATACTACGTCGTCTATGATGACTCATCATAGAAAATCCATGCTACTCAGGATAGGAAGAGTAATGTCTGCAAGGACATCCTTAGTAATTGATGCAGGATCATAGGCTCGAGAAGATGAAGTCATCCATGACTTCATAATAGTCGAATAAATTCCAAGACCTAGGGTCTTGCACATATGTAATTTATTTTATTTTATAAAAATGGAATAAATATAGATAAGGATACTCTATCCTTTCCATGTGTAACAGATAGGGTTTATTTGAAGTCTTTTGAGACGTTATAGTGATGAGTCATAGGGTTCAGTTAAGATTTTGAATAAAAATTGAGTTCCTTGGTTTTAGGATCTGGAAATAGAATCCTTTCATACTTAAATCAGTTTGAGTTATTTTCTTAGATAGCTTAGTTAGCTTACAGAGCTTATTATCTCACAAAAGCTTATTTTAGCTCACAAATTTTAGGATAGCTCATAGAGGTTTTAGGATAGCTCGAAGAAGCTTGAATATTAGATCAACAGGGAAGGAGCTCAGAATTCAATTCCTGGAGCATATACAAAGACTGGGGATCTTTGATAGTATTGATCTATTGAGAACTTCAAGTTCAAGGAAGCTTTTAATAATTTGAAGTTGACTTTCTGTGTATAAATTGTCAAGTTTGCAATCATATTGGATGAAATTATTACTCTGTACTGAAATTCATAACTTATAGGTATAATTTGTGCAGAGGAAGAAAGAAAGATTTACACACATTAAATCGATGGTATATATTCATTGCAAGACATATCAACGATCAGAGTTAAGTTTTGCAACCAAGAGACATAGATCCACAAAGTTAGGTCATGATCTGCATCAAAATACAGGTCGGCAGTCTTGATCCACACCACAGTAGATCGACGGTTCAGGAAGAGGCTTGCGGTAGCGAAAAGGCAGAAGTCAAAAATTTCGAGAATAAGAAAAGTTATATTTCCGATTTCCGAAGTCGGAAAGCAGAAAGCGGGAGAACAAGAAAGGACTAAGGCTTGAAGTTGGATTTTCTGATTCTGAAGTTCGGAAGCCAGAAAAGTGTAGTGCTAAAGTGCGAAAGTGAAGAAGGGGAGAAGTACTAAAAAGCGGAAGTACGGAAGTGCGGGAAGTTGATGTTTGAAAGTCGGAGAAGTGAGGTTTCTGATTTCTGATTTCTGCATGCGGAAAATGTGAGTGTGGAAAGCCTACATCGAAAGGGAGTGTGCGGAAAGAAGGTTAGATAGTTCTTCAAGTTGTTTAAGAAAATTAAGGCCTGTTAGTTTTTAGTAAACTCGATTTTGGGGTCTGTAAATGAAAAGTGCCATCAGAGTGGTATCAGAGCAGAAAAAGGATTCCGCATGAAGGTATGAGAGTGTGGTCACAATAGTTCTTATTTCTGAAAGATTGTGAATTCTTAGTTATGATTTTGGAGTAATTTTGTTGTATGAAAGGCAAGGCTATTTTTACTCCTATATTACTAACAGATCTAGATCAAGTCACTATTGACAGGGAAATTGTATCCAGTAGTGAATTGTTGTATCAGGAGATGGAGGTCAGAGTTGGAAGAGGTCAGGGCAGGTGAGGAAGACCTGTTGCCAATTTAGAATTGAGAGAGGAGATAAGAACTCTAAGAGAACGGCTAGAAGCCTTAGAAGCTGGCATACATCATGAGAACACTAGAGATACAAGTGACGAAGAGATACCTGAAGAGGAGGAGGAAACAACTGCTAAAACTCATGAGGTAAGAATGTTTAGGTCTATTTTTGGTGCAGATTCTAGTTCAAGAGATGATGTGCCATTCTATAGTGGAAGCTTGGATCTAGAAGAGTTAATTGATTGGATCAATGGTATGAAAAAACACTTAGAATATGCTGAAGTGAAGGAGGACAGGAAAGTTATATTTGTTTTCACGAGGTTAAGAGGGCATGCATCCTTGTGTTGGGATGGTGTGCAAGAGGAAAGGATCTTGAAAAACAAAGCCAAGATTAGTAGCTAGAATAGAATGACAGCTAAATTGAAAGGTAAATTTCTTCCTAAGGATTATAAGTTGATTTTGTTTAGGAAAATGCAAAATCTTAAATGAAATTCAATGATAGTTAGGGAGTATATTGAGGAATTTTACAAGGTAAATATCAGACCTTCACATATGGAAGACACACCTGAGAATGTATCTAGGTGTATTAATGGACTAATATTTGATATACAAGATGAATTGGGTTTGTTTTCATTAAGATCTATTGAGGAATCATATCAGGTTTCTTTGAAGGCTCAGGAGAACCTGACGAGAAAACAGAGTCAGAAAGAAAAGGAGAGAGGCTATGGAGGAAGGGAACAACATCAAAAAGGTGAAGCTAGCAGTTCAAACCAGCAAATACAACCTAACATAAATTATGAGAACATAGGTGAAAAGAATGCTTTGAGAGGAAGAGGTACAGGAAGAGGTGGACAAGTAAGATGTTACACATGTGGACAACTTGGCCATATGTCCTAGGATTGTCCTAAGAATGTTGCAAGACAAAGAGGAGCACAAATAGTGCAAGTTGAACCTGAAGCTCCAAGGGAATTAGAAGGGGTTGTGAATTACCCTGAACAAGTTGAAGCCTTGTTGTTGAAAAAGGTAATTGATGAGTCAGTTCAAACAAGGAGCTTGTTTAAGACAGTTTTCAAAGTTAAAGGTAAGTGTTGCAAGTTGATTATTGATAGTGGTAGTACTGATAATTTGGTGTCTACAAAAATGGTGGACAAGCTGAATTTAAAGAGGATAGTACATCCAAAACCATACAAAGTTGCATGGCTATAGAATGATCATCAAGTTCTTATGAGTGAACAATGCCGAGTAAAGTTTCAGATTGGAAGTTATTGAGATGAGGTAAAATGTGACATCACAGAAATGGATGCTTGTCATGTTTCATTAGGAAGGCCTTGGCAGTTTGACAGAGAAGAAGTGCATAAGGGTAAGAGGAATGTCTATTCCTTTGAAATGAATGGAAAGAAACATAGTCTTGATCCATTTAGAGGTAAGCAAGAGGAAGTCGGTAGTCAATTGCCGATGATGACTGATGAGAGGATTGTGAATGATTGGAAAGCTAAAGATGAGGTAAAAGTAATTTCACAAGTAAATTATTTTGAAATTAAAATTACTAACAAAGTGTGCACTGATTCACCAAAGGAAAGAATAGACCAACAGGAAATGTCAAATGCAAGCATGTAATTAATGGAGGCAACACAATGTGAAGTCAAAAAGGGTGGTGATAGGTATGTGACTAATGAAATTACTAAGGATAGTGATGTGACAGAAACAAAAAAAAGGAGATGAGAGACAAGAAATTCATGATCAAAATTCTTGGATGAAAGATGTATTTATGTTAATATATTTTATGTTTGCTTATGTGATGGGAAATTTGATTAATCTATCTGCATATGAAGGAGAATAAATTGACAACTTATTTTTGGGTCAAAGGAAAGAGAAACTTGAATATTCAAAGAATTCTGAACATTTACTGGAAGAAACAAAGGACCAGTTGCAAACACAGAGCTGGAAGAAATGGCTGAAGGGGATTTTCAAAATGAAAACACTGCCCAAATTTACACTTTGGGTATCTGCTGAAATCCTATAGAAAAATAGTAAGGAGGGAGCTCATGGACAGGCTCCCATGAATATTTTCAATCCGGGGAGTCTGATGCAAGAGCATAGGCTCAAGAAGATGAATTCATTCATGAATTCATAACAATCAAATGAATTCCAAGACCTAGGGTCTTTCACATATGTAATTTCTTTTATTTTATAAAAATGGAATAAATTTGGATAAGGATACTCAATCCTTTCAATGTGTAACAGATAGGGTTGAGTTAAAGTATGTTGAGATAGTATAGTGATGAGCCGGAGGGTTTAATTAAGAGTTTGAATAAAAATTGAGTTCCTTGGTTATAGGATATGGAAACAGAATCCTTTTGCATTTAAATTATTTTCAGTTATTTTCTTAGATATATTAGTTAGCTTTTAGAGCTTGTTAGCTCACAGAAGCTTAGTTTATCTCACAGAGTTTAGGATAGCTCATAGAGGTTTGAGGATAGCTCTAAGAAGCTTGTAATTTATATCAAAGGGGAAGGAGCTTGGAATTCAATCCCTAGAGCATATACAAAGACTGAGTATCTTTGATTGTATTGATATATTTAGAACTTCAAGTTTGAGGAAGCTTTTAATAATTTGAAGTTGAATTTTTGTGTATAAATTGTGAAGCTTGCAATCATATTGGATGAAATTATTACTCTGTACATAAATTCATAACTTATAGGTATAATTTGCGCAGAGGATGAAAGAATGATTTACACACAATAAATCAACAGTATATGTGCATTGCAAGACATATCAATGGTCATATTTAAATTCCACAGCCAAGAGACATAGATCCGAAGAGTAAGGTAGTGATCCGCATCAAAATACAGATCGACGGTCACGATCCACCCCAAAGTAGATCGACGGTTCAAGAAGAGGCTTGTGGGAGAGAAAAGGCGGAATTCCAAAAGTTCAAGAATAAGAAAAGTTAGATTTCTAATTTATGAAGTTGGAAAGTAGAAAGCGGGAGAATAGGAAAGGACTAAGGCTGGAAGTTGGGTTTTTGTGATTTCAAACTATGGAAGCCGAAAAAGTGAAGTGTGGAAGTGCAGATGTGCTGAATTACAGAAAAGAGGAAGTGTGGAAGTGTGGGAAGTTGAAGTTTGAAATTCGGAGAAGTGAGTTTTCTAATTTTCGCATGCATACAAAGTGAGTGTAGAAAGCCTACAATGGAAAGGAGTGTGTGGAAATAAGTTTAGATAGTTCTCCAAGATGTTTAAGAAAATTAAGTCCTATTAGTTTTTAGTAACTTTGATTTTGAGGTCTGTAAATGAACAGTGCCATCAATAAGGACCACTCTCAAGAATAGAATGTTATTTCCTATCAGACCATTCTGTCATCCACAAGTGAGTGTTGGACCTTGTTAGCATATGCAGGCGCACTTGGCCTCTTTCATACTAGAGAATCACTTTCATCCCATCATCGATGTTAGTCTTATGATCACCCCCTCTTTCCTGGGAGGATCCATATTCTTAACTTGTTCCCCCTTTGTTCGAGGAGGGTTCATATCTTCGACATGTTCTTCCTTTCCGAGGGGAGTCTATATCTTTGACTTGTTCCTCTTTTCCAAAGAGAGTGCATATCTTCATCATTTGTAGTATCATCATTGTTCCTCCTTGCGAGGAAATTATTTTCAAACTACATCAAGATTATAACGGAAATATTCAAAATTTACTCGAGATAGAGGCTTGGTCAGCACATTAGCAACTTGCTCGTTAGTACTCACATACATGAGATTTCTAGCTCCTTTTTGTACCATATCCCTTATATAAACATATCAGATTTCTATGTGCTTTGATTTATCATGGAACACTGGATTCTCTTTTATCTTTATGCAACTCTGGTTGTCACAAAGAATCATGGTGGTGTCCAACTCCATGTCAAATAGTACTGACATCAGTTTCTCAATCCATGTCGCTTCACAACTAACAGAGAAAGTTGCTATGTACTATGATTCAACTGTGCTGAGAACAACACTAGATTGGTTCTTACTAAACCATGAGATCATGGTGGATCCCACACAATAACATCCACCTGAGGTGCTATTTATTTCTATGGAACTTCTTGCCCAATCTGAATCTGTAGTCATGATCTCTACCATAGTAAAGTACCAAGTCTATCGTACCTTTTAGGTACCTCATCACATGCTTTGCATCTATCAAATGAGCCTATTTAGGTTTAACTAGATACTAACTTAAGGTATCTGCAACAAATCCTATATCTGGCCTTGTATTCATCAAATACATCAATGACCCAATGATCTGTCTATACTGAGTCATGTCCACTAACTCTGATGACTCGTCTGATAAAAACTTCAAGTTGGAATCCATGGGTGTGGCCATGGATTTACAATTCAGCATGTCAAATATTTTCAATATTTCTACTGCATACTTTCCCTGGTTCAGAAATACTCCTTCTAGGCTCTGCCACACTTCCAACCTGAGGAAATAACGCATCAATACAAGATATTTCATCTCAAATTATTCATCTAGCTTCTTCTTGCAATCTGTGATAGGTTTCCCATTTCCTGTCAGAAATAGATCATCCACATACAATAATAGTATGACTGGCTCATCATCCATAATATTCATGTAAAGGTTAGGATCAGCTTTACTCTTGGTAAATACCAATCTTGTCAAGAAGTTATCTATTGTACCATACCAAGCTCTAGGAGCTTGCTTCAGTCCATACAGATCCTTTTTCAAATTACATACATGAGTCACTATGTCTTTGACTTCAAATCCTTGTGGTTGTTCGATGTAAACCTATTCCTCAATCACACCATTCAAGAAGGTTGTCTTTACATCCATATAGTGTAGATTCCACTTCATCGTGGAAGAAAGTGCCATGATGGTTTTGATGGAATTGTACCTTGATACTAGAGAAAATGTATCTTCATAATCAATTCCCTCTTTCTGAGAGAATCCTCTAGCCACAAATATTTCCTTCTACTTTTCAATACTTCCATCAGCAACATGTTTTATCTTGTAGATCCATTTAGAAGATACCACACTCTTGTTTTTTGGTTTGGGTACTATATCCCAAACATCATTCTTCATTATTGATTGGTATTCTTTTGTCATTGCTTCAACCCATTCTTTCTTCTATGCAGCTTCCTCATAGCTGGTGGGTTATTGATCTATAAGGTCATGCATCAAAGATACATAACTAGAGTGTGGCTTTGATCATTTGTGTGTTCTTGTGTATCCTTTTGTAGCTCCACATCTCTCTGCTTCTTGTATGATTTCTATTACCCAAGCATGTTTTCTCTTTCGAGAGATATCCATGGTAGGGGGTTCCTAAGGTTCTATCATATCATGATCTTCAGATGCTACTATTTCAGGGGAGGGTTTGTCTTCTACCATTCTAGGAGGTACATCCTCTTCATGTACTTCTTCAAGCTAACACCTTATGGATTTATTAAGAGTTGTCTCTTCATCAAATGTTACATCCCTACTAATATCAATATGATGGAATCTTGAAATGTATATCCTGAAGGATTTGGAGACTTCACATTATCCAACAAATATTCCCTTATTTCCAGAAGGATCCAACTTGGTTCTCTTCTCTTTTAGAATATGCACATATACTGGACAACCAAATATCTTGATATGGCTCACTTTAGGTTTCTTTCCTGTATACATCTCTTCGGGAGTCTTGAATCCAAGAGCACTGTGAGATAATCTATTTTGCACATATATGATTATTCTTGTTTCCTCATACCATAGGTGCATGGGGACGTCTTGGTCATGAATCATTGTTTTCACTGCTTCCATAATAGTTATATTCTTTCTTTCCACAACACCATTATGTTGGGGATTATAGGAAGTGGTTAGTTCCCTCTTGATTCTTGCTTCCTTACAAAATGCTTCAAATTCCTTTGAAGTGTATTCTCCACCATTATATCATCTCAGTGTCTTGATTCTCCTTTTTGAATTGTTCTCTATCAAGGATTTCAATTCCTTGAATTTCCTGAACACTTCACTCTTGATCTTCAAGAAGTATATCCATGTCTTTCTTGAATAGTCATCAATAAATGTGGCATAATATTAATATCCACTTACGATATGGATGGAATAGGACCAATTACATCAAAATGAATTAGTTCTAATGTACCTTTTGTCTTTGTTTCACTTTTGGGAAAGGGATTCTTGATGTTCTTTCCTCTTGCACATCCTTTGCAAGTTCCCTCATGATCAATCTTCAGATCTAGTAGGGCTTGTTACCACCTTTCTTAGATAGGGTAGTGCTTTGTAGTTGATGTGAGAAATCCTCCTATGCCACAGTTTACTTGAGCTAGTAATATTATGGACAAGGGTTGTCTTTGGATGTCCTTTTTCTTCGCCAATTACCACAGCATATTCAAGTGTCTTTCCTTTGGACCACATAAGTACTTGTCCATCTATAAAGGAAACTCTATCTCCTTTGTTATCTAGAGATGAGATGGAAAGTAATTTCTTTTTCAATCCTGGTACATACAATAATTCCTTCATCTTCATGGAAGTCCTAGAGTCAATATTGTAGCTTGATTCACCAATACCTTTGATGGGATATTGATAGCCATCTCCTAAGGAGAGTTGTTTTCTTCAATTCTTGACAAATTTTGCTTCTTCCTCGTCGTGTGCTTTGAAGCACCACTATCAATAAGCCATGTATCTTCTCTAGGTGTTACAGACCCAGAGAGTGCAGAGAATAGTACATATTCTTCTTTTGTCAATATCTTTCGAGGTATTTCTTCCTCATCCTCATCTTCACCTAGATGAGCATGATGTCTCTTGTTGGTGTTCTTCTTCTTTGGTGATGGACACTCTATGGCAATGTGTCCTATCTTATGACTGTTATAGAATTGATACTTTGAGTAATCCTTCTTTTGATTGTTTACTCTTTTCTTTTGAAAATCCTTCTTTGAAGGTTTATGACTACCTTTATTTAATTTTTATTGTTTTCTTCCTTTAGTATGGATGGATAGAGCCTAATCATCTTCTCTGAGTAGATATTTTTTTAATCTACTCTAGCTTCTTCTTGAATGCAATCTTCCCATACTATATCAAAATTCATACTTTATTTTCTGGCACATAGAGTCTGTATGAATGCATCCCAAGGTCTAGTGAAACCATTGAGAGCAATCATAACTAGTTCATCCTCATCAAGGGTGTCTACAATAGCACTTAGTTGTTCCCTGAACTGGGAGACCCCTGTGAAGTAATCTTGAATTGATTCTCCTTTTCTCATCTTGGTGCCCTTTAGTTGATCTCTCAGATTCATCTTCCAGTTGATGTTCCTTCCCTCATACATTCTGGAAAGTGCATCATACATTTTATTTTGTGTATTCTTAGATGACACTTGAGGAATCAAGTGATATTTGATAGAATCAGCAAGGATCTTCATTTCCTTGATTATGTCTTGTTCATACTTCTCCTTAGATTCATATTCTTTAGGTTTTGAAACTTCATCCTTGATATACTTCTCAAGGCCATTCTCTTTCAGAATGATACCAATCCTATACTTCCATGCTAGGAAGTTTTTTATGCCTTCCAGTTTATCCTCAAGCTTAGTGCTTGGGGCCATCTTGTCCAGTAGGTCGCTAAAAATTGAAATTTCTCAAAATGAAAAGATGACCTTACAAACATATGCACTTGAATGAGGAGAGTTGGTTGGTCCAACTGATTTTTGGAGATCCCAAATATTCACCCTTCAAAACTTGTTTGCAAGGTTGCAGCTTCTATAGGATTTCAGGTTCTGGTTTTCTACAGTTTTCTGGTTCAAATCCAAACTAGGGTTTGGATTTCCTGAAGATTCAACCACCCAAAAACTTTGATCTTGGTCTCAATCGATGTGCTCTAGGGAGGCACAACTTTCTATGCAAGCAGATCTTCCAAATTCCAAACTTTGCAAAATCCCTAATTTCTTCTAGAGAGGGAGGAGAGAGAGTTTCACCTTGTGAAATATGTTCTATTCAGGCTAGCTCTGATACCATGTTAATATTTCATATTCTAGACTAGATGTCATTAGTGTTCAATCCAAATTCACAACAATATCATATGCAGAATCACTAAAAGAAACACAATCACAATATAGACACAATATTTATCATGGGAAACCCTTAAGGGGAAGAAAACCCAACAAAAATTCCTCTGTATAAGATGTATAAGATATAAACCCAAAAATAGGTATTCTCCTTCGTGTTGTTCTCTCTCTCTCTCTCTCTCTCTCTCTCTCTCTCTCTCTCTCTCTCTCTCTCCTATGCGCTACAAAAGTGACTGAGNTTTATTTATACACATTATGTCAACTGAATTTTACCCTAGACAAGTCGGCCCCACTAAACTATTTGGTCTGACTTCACCTAGGAAGACTCAAAATAGTATTTTATCTTATTCCTTAGGGTACTAATGACCTGAATTACAATGGAGACTTTACCTCATGACTCTATGATTACCAATTTACTATAACAACATCACGATGGAGGAATAATAACATCTCCCTTGCGTTACATTTAGAATATCCTTTGAAGTTACAATATTTCAACACACTGCATACACTAAAACTGTGAATTGCCTTCATGGATAAAAATTCTTATGCTTTGGAATCTTCATAATGCATATCATATGGGCCATGCCTTTCATCTTTGATATTAATTTATGCTTAATTGAATCTAGAGTGAAATCATCATCTAACTGGATGTATGATCACTTAGTTAGGATGCTAACTTAAGTTTCATTGTTCCTTAACTCAAGTGTCGTCATTAAAACACTTTATTAACTAAAGTGTCATCCTTTGATTAATGTAAGTTTCATCCTTTGATTAACATAAGTGTCATCTTTTAGTTTAACTAAAGTATAAACACTTAGTTAACTAGTCCATACTTCTTAACACTTAGTTAACTATTTTTTTTAATCATGATTATTTATTTACTTTGTAGTGATCACTGTGAGTTATTTAATTAATTGAATCACATATTTTAAATTTAATTGAAGCTTACACTTTCGATTTCACTTAGTCATAGAATAGGCAATTCAAATTCTCTTTTTCTTCTTCTTCTATCTATGCATTATCTCTTTATTTTTACAACATGGTTTATATGTGTTAACATTAATTATATATATTATAAGATTATACTCATAAGAATTTTCACATGTTAGGATCATATTATATTACTCTTGGACCATATAGTCATATGCTAAAGTAATTCACTCTAAATGTAGCTAATCTCTAAAGGATACTTAATAACAATCAATGACCATGGTTAGTAATATATCACATAACATTTATGCTTCAACATGCAAAGAATTTCACCTCTATAACTATAATACCACCCCATGGGTACCTACTATAACTAAAGGTCCACATGAGAATCATTACCTCTATAACTGGAGGTCTGACCCATAGGTACCTACTATAACTGGAGGTCCATATGAGAATCATGACTTGATATACACACAAGTCCAGATCCTTGTACTACAAGACTTTACAACATCATCACTTTGATAAAAACAAAGCATTCACCTCAACACATGAGGAATAACCTTTATAATTGAAGGCTTAGTCATCCTTAAGTCCAACCTAAGAATATACTCCAAGTTACTAATTCCAACTCAGTCGCTCTACCTCAACACAGGAGGCCCAATCCTGGATGCACAACATTGGCTTGGAGAATGACTCGTGATGTTATAGATTTAACACTCCCTCTCGATGAGGGAGGAATTATCTACCATACAAATATTGTCTTGAAAGTATCTAAACTTTGTCACTGACAGAGGCTTTGTTAACACATTTTCAATCTACTCATCTATAGTAATGTATTGGAGTTTCACTGTACCTTTCTAGACCATGTCTCGAATGAAGTGATACTTCATTTCAATGTGCTTCAACTTATCATGAAACACTGTGTTTTCAAAAAAATTGATGCAACTTTGATTATCACAGCTAATAACTATAGGACCAAGTCTTTCACCAAGTAACCCCACAAGCATATTTCTTAGCCACACTACTTTTCTGCAGAAAATACTAGCAGAAATGTTCTTTACCTCTGTAGTATCCTAGGAAACTGAGCCATGCTTCCTTCTAGACCAAAATATCATGGTAGAATGAAAACTATAATAGTAGCGAGATGTACTATTGTGTTCCACAACGATACCACCCCAATCGGTGTTAGTATAACCAAGTAATAACACCCTTCCACTAGAGGAATACTCGAGTTCATAAGTAATCGTACCTCATAGGTACCTTGACGCATTTGTAGCAGAAACCTAGTGTTTATGGCTCGGATCAGACATAAAATAACTCAGAATGATAATAGTAGAACAAATATATGGTCTTGATTGTATCAAGTATATCAACAAGCCAATTGGTTTTCTGTATAAAGTGGGGTCCACTCGATTTGATCCAGTATCAAACTCATGAAGTTTCCTCAAATTGGAAACTATTGGAGTTGATCTAGGAGGATATTGGTGGCCACCCACCTATTCCACTTGGACCCCCACCATTGTTTCTTTTAGTTTTCCAGTTTCCTTAATTGTAGCACAATTTANTTTTTTGGGTCCTAAACTTCCGGAGCCGTTTTGAGGCCCTAAACGACGTTTTTTGGCATCGAATGGTCGGGAAAATAATAGTCCATTTTGAACTCAAAACTTGGAATTTAAGGAGGTAGTCCTTGAACAAATCTTTCTAATGATGTATCATGAGCGCCAAACGGAGGTAGTATGTGAAAGTTATGATCACACCAGGAAATTGATGTACCAAGTTACCCAACGGGGCCCACGTTCTGGCATTAAACCTCCTAGGATTAGGTTTTTTGAATGTGTAGGGTTTCCATTGATTCTCAATAATATATAGGCCTTCGAGCCTCATTGTAACACAGAGTTTAGAGGCATGTAGCTGCCACATCTCTTCTCAGAGATGAGCTACTAGCACTCTAGCTACTTTATTTCTATTATGTATGTAAACAAGTTTCAGTTCTTTGATTAATGAAATGAAGTGTTATTTACACTGCGTCTTTGTTTCTACGGTTATTTGTGTATTCTATTGCGTTCCTGCATAAATCCGGATCAGTAGTATCAGAGCAATCTTCTCTTTCTCGATCCTTCTTTGCATGTCCCCAACAAGGGCAGGGTATAAAGAGTTAGGGCTCAATCTGGTTGAACCTTTGCAAGATCAGCCTCGCAAATCTTGAAGGCCACCCATGGGGGACGAAAAGAAAGATCAGGGTGTAGAAGATCCTATCAAAATGATGCTCGAGGAGGCCCTTGAAAAACAGAGGAACGCAATGATGGATAACTTCACCCAGATCCTTCAACGACTTCCCACTGGTGGCGCATCTGCATCTAGCAGCCACTCTGGAGCCGCATACCCTTTTAAGGTAAAAGTAAACTTTGGAATTCCCATATTTGATGACCGAATAGATGCAGATGTTGTAGATAGATGATTGAATCTATTAGAAGGATATTCCTTAGTTCATGACTTTTCCGACTGGGAAAAGATTACTTTTTCACTACTCAAAGTTGCCCCCCATGTCAAGGACTCATGGGAAACCTATTGTGAAAGAAAGGATGAGGAGGAACCCTATCTATTCTCAGACATACCCACTTGGAATTATTTTTGAGATTCCATAAAGGGACAATATTATCTGGTGGGGAGCTATGAGGACAAGTACATACAGTGGACTACACTGTGGCAGCAAAGAGATCAATATGTGCATGAGCTGACAAATCTGTTCCATACCTTGTGCACCAAGTTGGGTATCAAAGATTCAGAGAAACGTTTGGTACTGAATTACCATAGTTGTCTGTACAAATACATTTAGGAGGAAATGGATTTCCTCGACATCTCCTCGCTTGGTACGGCATACCGGTATGCTGCCAAAATTGAGCAAAAATTCAAACAGAAAAAGCAAGACTTTGGATCTGCGAATCAGAAGCAAGAAAAAGGTGCCCCCAAACCATAGAACCAAGGGTGCAGCCAAGGCATGGTGACTCAAGAAAACTTGCTAAGGCCGCAAGCAAAGAGAAACACTGCAAAGTTGAAGAAGGAAATGGGAAAGTGGTGCGAGTTCCATAAGAGCCCCACTCACAACACAAGTGAGTGTCAGGCCAAGCAGTCACTGGTGGTTGAGATAAAGGCTTCTGAATTAGATGAATACTCTAACACTAAATCAAAAATCAAGAAGGGGAATGATAGAGGAAAGAATATTATTGATGTGAATCCCAATGCCATTGTTGCCACCATGAATATCCAAAAGGAAGAACCAGAAGATTCAGAGGAGGAGGAGCATATTTTCCACTCTCAGATGTGGGTAAAAGGTTCCCATATACAATTCATTGTCGATAGTGGGAGCCAAAAGAACCTGATTTCAACAGAGTTCATGAAGTGGTTGGGCTTATCAACCATAGCACACCTGCAGCTGTACACCATTGGGTGGCTTCACCAAGGACGGGATCTCTGGGATAGCCAGCAGTGCCACCTTCCCTACAACATCAAGCCCTTCACCGATGAGGTATTATTTGATATTGCTCCTCTTGATGTTTGTGATGTATTATTAGGTCAACCATACTTATGGAAGCAACATGCTGTGTATGAGTCCCGACCTTGTGCTATAATTATTATGTTGGGAAATAAGTTACACAGGATACTAGAGGTACCACCTCATGCCGCTATCTCTTTGGTTACTACAAAACAATACAGTAGGCTCATTTCCAAAATCGAGAAGTTTGTTTTCTTGATTATCCACCCTCAGGGAAAGAAGAATATCATGGCCATGACCTCCAGACAGGGCCCCTCCACATGACAAAAACAAATGGACAAGGTCGTGGAGGAGTACCGAGACATATTCACCTCACCCACACAAGTGCCTCTGCACTGTCAGGTCAAGCACCCCATCAATCTGACCCTGGGTGCGTCGCTACCCAATGGACCGATCTATCAATGCTCTGTTCTGGACAATGATGAAATCAAGAGGAAAATTCAGGAGCTACTACAGAAGGGTCACATCCGGCCAAGTTCATCTCCCTGTGGGAGCCCGATCGTGTCGGTATAGAAGAAGGATGGGACTTGGATACTATGTATTGACTATCGCGTGGTTAACAAGATCACTGTCCAGAATAGGTACCCGATCCCACGGATTGATGACCTCCTAAACCAGCTTAAAGGGGCGAAATATTTTAGCAAGATCAACTTAAATTCTGAGTATCACCAGGTACTAATCAAACTGACCGATGTGTGGAAGACTGCCTTCAAAGCCAAGGAGGGCCTTTTCGAATGGTTGGTCGTGCCTTTCGGGCTGACGAATTCTTCCACAACCTTCATGAGACTGATGGACGACATCTTGCGGCCATTCACCAACTCATTTGTAGTAGTGTACTTGGATAACATCCTAATATTCAACCAAACTTTGGAAGAGCACCTCCACCACATCCGACTAGTCCTCCAAACACTACGGCAGCACAAGTTGTGTGCCAATTTGGATAAGTGCACTTTTGGCATGACTCGGGTTCAGTATCTGGGATACATTATTGATGAGTTTGGGGTACATGTGGATCCAACCAAGATCCAAGTCATTCGGGATTGGCCAGCCCTAGCTACTCTAACAGAGCTTTGCATCTTTCTGGGCCTTGCTAATTTCTACCACAGGTTCGTGTTGGGATTCTCTCATATCACTTCGCCCTTGAGTCAAGTCACCAAGGGAGGAGTGAAATAAAAATTCTTCTGGTCAGAAACTCAATAGAAGGCATTTGCAGAATTGAAACATTGCCTCTGTTGTGCCCTATTTCTCACATTACCATAATTGCAATAACCATTTGAGATCAAGACAGATGCCTCTGACTATGCTATTGGGGCAGTCCTTTCTCAACAAGGGAATCCAGTGGCATATCACAGTGAAACATTGTCTGACACGGTCCACAAATATCCCACTTATGACAAAGAGATGTATTCCATTGTACAGGCTTGCCGAAAATGGAAGCATTACATTTTGGGGAAGGAAATGATCATCGACACAGACCATCGACCCCTGCAATTCATACAGAGACAAGGGAATCTACAGAATGATTCCCATCAGAAGTGTTCCACATATCTACAATAGCTTCATTTGAACATCAAGTACAAGAAGGGAAGCACCAATAATGTTGCAGACTGCCTCAGCGGACCACCAATCGTGGCGATAACCACTATGCTCAACTCTTATTGGAATGAGACTTCTGATTGGCCACTTCTCTACAAGAGTGATCCAAAATTCAGCCACACATACAAGATTATCTTGGAGGGAAACCAAGTTCCAAATTTTCACCTCCAAGATGCACTACTATGTCACATGGGACACCTTTGTGTTCCTTCAATCGAGCGTGCCAAGATGATTTGGGAAGTGCACTATAGTCGGGTCATTGGGAATTTCGGGGTTGAGAAAATAGTGGTAGTACTGCAGAATTATTTCTATTGGTCGAACCTTCGATAGGACGTCGGGAAGTACATCTGAGCCTGCACTGCCTACACCATTACCAAACCATCCATCAAGAAGCAAGGCCTCTATACTTTGTTTCCTACCCCTAGTCGACCTTGGGAATCTAGCTCCATGGATTACATGTTAGGCCTTCCTTCTACTAAGCACAGAAACGACTGTGTGTTTGTGGTCATTGACAGATTCTCAAAGATGCCCATAATGGTATCCTGTAAGAAGAATATCACAGCAGAAGCCACTGCTAAACTCTTCTTTGAACGAGTGTGGGTACACTTTGGGATCCCATAGTCTATAATCTCATATCGAGACAGAAGGTTCCTTATTACATTCTGGTTGAACCTATGGTCAATGCTAGACACCAAGCTCACAAATTCCGCATCTTTCCATCCCCAGACAGATGGCCAAACAAAGGTCATCAACATGATGATTGTACACATTTTGCACATGTACAACTCAAAGCATCCATGCACATGGGATGAGAACCTCCCCTATGTACAACACAACTATAATCGAGCCCTCCACAACTCAACCGACCACAACCCCTTTCAAGTGGGCTTGGGATTCCAGCCACTATGTCCCATTGATGTAGCAATGCCATTTGCAGCTACTCAGGCTGATTCAGCTCATATCTAGTCTGCAGTTTCCAAGGCGAACAGCTTCATTGAGCGCATTCAACACATTCTCCAATAGGTTCATGACATATTGGATAGATACAATTCTCCCCTATACACATTGGACAGATACACATTTTTCACATGTACAACTCAAAGCATCCACGCACATGGGATGAGAACCTCCCCTATGTACAACACAACTATAACCGGGCCCTCCACAGCTCAACCGACCACAGCCCCTTTCAGGTGGGCTTGGGATTCCAACCACTATGTCCCATTGACATAGCCATGCCATTTGCATCTACTCAGGCTGATTCAGCTCATATCCAATCTAAAGTTTCCAAGGCGAACAACTTCATTGAGTGCATTCAGCACATTCGCCGATAGGTTCATGACATATTAGATAGATACAATGATAAGTACAAGCAATGGTATGATCAACATCGGGTGCAACACAACTTCCAGGTGGGCGACAAAGTGTGGCTACATTTGCAGAAGGAGCGCCTCACTGGACCCCAGCGCAAGCTTTGCCCACTCCAATATGGGCCATAAACCATCACCAAGGCTATTAGGGACAATTCCTTCAAGCTCAATATTCCACCATTCCTTGGTTTGCACCCAGTGTTCAATGTGGACCACCTTTGGCCCTACTTTCCACCTCTACTGGACACATCAAACGTGGCAGAACAACTCACACCAACAAGCTGCAACTGATCGGATTATGGAGACACAGATCAGGAACACCCACCAACAAAATATCCATCTATATCAAGTTGTCAAATTAGGCCAACTCCTTCACCAGGGAAAGTGGCTCACCAGGGACCAAGTTCAACAGAATTTTCCTCATCTCATGGAGGAACTCAACACAATGGGGACCATTGCTTCCTGAGGGGGGAGGAATCTCCAAGAGGATATTGGTGGACACCCACCTATTCCACTTGGACCCCCACCATTGTTTCTTTCAGTTTTCCAATTTCCTTAATTGTAGCACAATTTGCTATTTTTGGTAGTTCTCAGGTCCTAAACTTTCGAAGCTGTTTTGAGGCCCTAAACGACGTTTTTCGGCATCGAATGGTCGAGAAAATATGAGTCAATTTTGGACTAAACATTTAACATGTATGGGTGTAGTCCTTGAACATTTCTTTTTAACTATGTATCATGCGCGTCAAACGAAGGTAGTATGCTAAAGTTATGACCCCGAGAAATTGATGTACCAAGTTACCCAATGGGGCCCACATTCTGGCGTTTCACCTCCTAGGGTTAGGTTTTTTGGATGTGTAGGGTTTCCATTATTTCTCAATAATATATAGGCCTTCGAGCCTCATTTTAACACAGAGTTCAGAGGCATGTATCCGCCACATCTCTTCTCAGAGATAACCTACCAGCACTCTAGCTACTTTATTTCCATTGTGTATGTAAACAAGTTTCAATTATTTGATTAATGAAATGAAGTGTTATTTACATTACGTCTTTGTTTCTATGGTTATTTGTGTATTCTGTTGCATTCCTGCATAAATCTAGATCAGGAGTACTCATGGATTTATAATCCACCATGCCAAACCTATTCAATATGTCAACAATGTACTTCCATTGAGGTAGAAATATCTCATTTTTCTCTACCAAATCTCAAGTTCTATAAATTAGTGCATCAAATCTAAGTCCTTCATCTAGAACTTGGGTGTGAGCTCCCTCTTTCACCTAGTAGTCAATCTTTCCTCTCCAGTGATGAATAAATCATCAACATACAGAACTAATATGAACGATTGGTTCTTCACTACTTTGAAGTACTAATTTGGATAAACTTCACTCCTAGAAAATCCCAGCCTCTATAGGTAGTTGTCAAATATGGCATACCAAGATCAAGGAGTTTTTTTAATCCCATGCAAGGCTTTCTTCAAATTGCACACATGGGACTCCTTCCCATGAATCACAAACCCCTCAAGCTGCTCAATATAAACCTCTTCCTTAACCTCACCATTGAGGAAGGTTTTCTTCACATCCATTTGGTGAATTTTCCATCCTATAACAGATGAAGGTCAAACCACAACTCAAATTGTGGTATACTTGGCCACAAGAGTGAATGTCTCCTCATAATTTATGCCCTCCTTATGAGAGAAACCCAGTAAAAAAAACCTTGCTTTATACTTTTCGACACTACCATCTGTAACATGCTTTATGTTGTAAATCCATCTAGAAGTAACTATGGATTCCCCTAAGGTCTGGTAACAACCTCCCAAACATCATTCTTCAATATAGACTTTTATTCATCTACCATTCCATCTTTCCAAACTTGTTTCTTTGTAGCTTTTTCATAGGATGAAGGCTCTGAGTTACTAATGTGACTCATCTGTGCAACATACCCTGATTATCTATTAGGTTTCTTTCACTCTCTGGAAGATTCCATTGGTGCTTCATTCCTCTCTGCATATTGTAGTATATATCGGCACCATACAGACCTCCTCTTAGCAGGAGGTTCATTAGCTAGCTCTACAGGTTCATCACAGAGTAGTGAATTTGATAACTCTGTTGGATTATCCCTTTGAACATCTAGATGAGTATAATTAGTCTATGGGTCCTATGGCATAGAAGTATCATGCTATTTAGTGCCTGTATCATATGGAAGATATTTTGACCTCTTGAATGTAACCTCTTCATGGAAGGTCACACCTCGACTGGCCTCAATGTGTCTCTCACCAGACACATAAATTCTATAGGATTTTGATGATTCGCTATAACCCACAAAGGTTCCCTTCTTTCCTGAAGGTTCCATGTTAGTCATATTTTCTCTTGGTACATGGATGTATGCAGGACTCCCAAATATCCTCAAGTGTGAAATGTCTAGCTTCTCACCGGTGAAAACATCTTTAGGTGTCTTCTCATCCAGAATGGCATGCATACTTTTGTTCTTGATATAAATTGTTGTACTAGTAGTGGATTCTGCACATGATGAGGTAGACAAGTCTTGATCATGCAACAAGGATTTTGCAGCATATACAGTTCTATTGTTTCTCTCAACTACCCCATTTTGTTGGGAGTTGTATGTAATTGTCAACTATCTACAAATTCTTGCATTAGTACATAACTCATTAAATGCATGGGAATAAAATTTCACCTCCATTATCAAACCTTAAAGCACGGATGTGCCTACTTGTCTGATTCTCTAATAAGGATTCAAATTCTTGAAACTTTATAAATAGTTCTCTCTTCACCTTAAGGAAGTAAATCCATTACTTTATATAAAATTCATCAATAAATAATGCATAATATAAGTAGCCACTAAGGGAAGGGGATGACATGGGACCACAAAAGTGTAAAATATAAAATCCTTAAGACTAGCGTTACTACTAGAGATACTCTTTTTAACATTCTTCCCAAGTGCACAACCACGACATACACTATCATGCTCAAAATAAAATACTTCCATACCTTTAACCATTTGTTCTAATCTTGGTAGTGCTTTGTAGTGGAAGTGAACAAACCTCCTGTGCCATAGCTCGCATGGACTAATAGTGTGATGTAACATATCATGAATGTACTTCTCGAGTACCTTGTATATTCCTCTCTCTCAAAATCCAATCAATGCAGCAGTGTTAAGGATTTTGTTCTTTTGCCATAGTAGTACTTGATTATCCATGAAGATAACTTGGAATTCCTAATCTTCAAGAACCAAAACAAATAAAAGGTTCTTCTTCAATCTTGAGACATAAATAATTTCGATGTAATATATCTCCCAAACTCAGCTAAAAGGAGGTAGATCCAAATCCTTGGATCGAGTAGGTTGAGTTGTCCCCAAACTCTGCCATGCATGTGAACTTTTTCTCTCTTAGGTCAAAGATTGATCCCCTATATCTTGACATGATCTTGGATGCACCACTATCAATAAATCATGTATATTCACTTGTGATGATAGATCCAGAAAGTGTCGAGACAAGGTAATATTATATCCTTGTCTCCTTCTCGTCAGGTGCATTCTTTTGAGGAGTCTTATCTTATACTATTGTAGGAGCATGAAACCTTCTTTTATTTTTATTTGCTCTATACTTCCTTGCATAATGGCCCTTTCTTTGACAATTGTAGCATTTAACCTTTGAATTTCCAAATTCTTTATTGAGCTCCTTCTTTGAATGAAAAGACTTCTTTGGAGCGAATAGTTTCCTCCCTTTCTCATGCTTTCCGTGAGGGAAATATTTTCTTCTTTGGTGCATAATAACTTGCTCTAGATTTGCCCTTCCTCTTCGAGATAGTCATGCCACAACCTATCAAAGTTAGGTTGTATCTCTCAGCCATTTACCATAGAAAAGAATTCCTTCGATGAGTATGGAATACCATTGATGGTAGTTTGGATAATATCATCTTCATCGACCACAACTCCAATGCTAGCAAGTTGATCTCTCACCTGTGAGATCTTGGTCAAGAATGATGCCGCAATCCTAGGTAACTTGTATATTCCTCTCTCTCAAACTCCAATAATTGCAGCAGTTTTAGGTATTTTCTTCTTTGGACATAGTAGTACTTGATTATCCATGAAAATAACTTGGAATTCCTTATCTTCAAGAACCAAAATAGAAAGAAGGTTCTTCTCCAATCCTGAGACATAAAGAATGTCCATGTAATATATCTCCTGAATCAGGTATTTTGTTCTTTGGACATAGTAGTACTTGATTATCCATGAAAATAACTTGGAATTCCTTATCTTCAAGAACCAAAACAGATAGAAGGTTCTTCTCCAATCCTGAGACATAAAGAATGTCCATGTAATATATCTCTTGAACTCTATTGGAAGGAGTTGGATCCAACTTCTTGGATCAAGTAGGTTGAGTTGTCCCCCAACTCTACCATGCATGTGAATTTTTTCTCTTTTAGGTCAAATATTTCTCCCCTATATCTTGGCATGTGCTTGGATGCACCACTATTAATAAACCATGTATATTCACTTGTGATTATAGATCTAGAAAGTACCGAGACAAGGTAATATTCTCTCCTTGTCTCCTTCTCCTCAAGTGCATTATTTTGACGAGTCTCATCTTCTACTATTGTAGAAGCATGAAACCTTCCTTTATTTTTATTTTCTCTACACTCCCTTGCATAATGTCCCTTTCTTTGAAAATTGTAGCACTGAACCTTCAACTTGTCAAAGTCTCCATTGAACTCCTTCTTTGAATGAAAAAATTTCTTTGGAGCGAATGGTTTCCTCCCTTTCTCCATTCTTTCCATTAGGGAAATAGTTTCTTCTTTCGTGCACACGGCTAACTTTCTATAGATTTGCCCCTCCTCTTGGAGGTAGTCATGCCACAACCTATCAAATTTATGTTGTATCTCTCAGCCATTTACCATAGAAAAGAATGTCTTCCATGAGGATGGGATACCATCGATGGCAATTTGGATAATATCATCTTCACCTACCACAACTCCAATGCTAACAAGTTGATCACTCATGTGTGAGATCTTGGTGAGAATGATCCCATAGACTCATCCTTCTCCATATTTACATTCCATAGATTATTCTTCAAATCCCTCTTTTGACTTAGTGCCTTCTTCTCAATTATAGGTTTGTCAATGTATCAAAACATTCCTTTACGGTATTATATGGAGTGATCACGGATAACAAATTGTCCTTAATTGAATCATAGATAATTCATTTAGCCTTAGCTTGGTTCTTCTTGAATTTAATGTTCCCTGCATTGGATGTAGGCTCCTCTACCACTATGGATACATAGCTATCCAAGTCAAGTTCCTCTAAGATGTTCAACATCATATCCTTCCAAGTGCTGAAATTGGAAGTACCCTAAAGATGGTCTTTCGGTTGAATAGAGATCGATGGCATGGCACTCAAAACATTTTCTCAACTCCTCAAGATCTGTGTAGGCTTCTAGTCCATATTCTTAACAGTTAGTTAACTATTATTAACTTAATCACGCTGATTGGTTTACTTTTTAGTGATCACTATGAGTTCTTTAATTAACTAAAGCGCATATTGTAGCTTTAGTTGAAGCTTACAATTTCGAGTTCACTTAGTCATATCATAGGCAATTCAAATTTTCTTTCTTTTTTTCTTTTCTCTATTCATTATATTTGTATCTTTAGTGAATTATCTATATGTGTTAACATTAATTATCTATAATATCATATTATACTCTGAAAAATAATTGTAACATGTTATGATCATATTATAGTACTCTCGAACCATATAGTCATATGCTAAAGTAATTCACTCTAGAGGTAGTTGATCTCTAATGGAGACTTAATACCAATCTATGACCATGGTTAGTAATACATCACATAACATTTATGCTTCAACATGCAAATCATTTCACCTATATAACTGGAGTCCCACCCCATGGGTACTTACTATAAATAGAGGTCCACATGAGAATCATTACCTCTATAACTAGAGTTCCACCCCATAGGTACCTATTATAACTGTAGATCCATATGAGAATCATGAATTGATATACACACAAGTATGGATCCTTTTAATACAAGACTTTAAAACATCATCACTTTGATCA
Organism: Pseudotsuga menziesii; assembly: GCA_001517045.1. Classification (NCBI taxonomy): domain Eukaryota; kingdom Viridiplantae; phylum Streptophyta; class Pinopsida; order Pinales; family Pinaceae; genus Pseudotsuga; species Pseudotsuga menziesii. The sequence goes on from LPNX010347045.1 coordinate 52,890, forward strand.
AACAAAGCATTCAACTCAACACATGAGGAAAAATATTTATAACTGAAGGATTAGTCATCCTTAGGTCCAACCTAAGAATCTACTCCAATTTTTTGAGTCCAACTCAGTCTCTCTACCTCAATACATGAGGCCCAATCCTGGATACACAAGATTGGCGTGGAGAATGACTCATGATGTTGTACATTTAACAAGGTGATCCTCTCCACAAAGCTTACAAGAAAACTTCACCTTACATTTTTACTTCTTGTCCCACCAACATTATTACCAATCTTGTCATTATTTGGATTTTATTTCTCATTATTATTGTTCCCATCCTTATTATTATTCTTCCCTTTCTTCTTATCTCCTCCAATTTGTTGGTTACCTTTTTGGTTAATTGATTGCATGGAATGTACCTTTGATGACTGGTTGGTAGAGGAAGAAATTGTAGCATGTCTTGCTGCAAACTAGCTAATAGAAAAATTATGTGTCTTATTCATCACCTAGCCTATAGACTTTCTAGTTGCGGCTCCTACAATGTCATTGACATGAGGCCCTATTTTTTTCTTAGGATCATGATTGGATCATGGTGCATCAAGAATGATTTTGTAAAGAATCCCATATTGAGTGTAGGTCAAGTCTAGCTATTGAACTTTAAAAATGGTCGGTTCCTCATTAGTTACTCCTAATGTAGAGACATCCTTCGCAATATATGGAAAAAGGGACTTAAGGAACCATTCCAACAAGAACTATGGTAGAATTCTAAGTTTACTGAACTGCTTTCATCTGCGACACTTTGAATATGATATTAAATATGAGTGGATTAATCTTGACAAAAAGTGGATAAAAAAAAATTTCCTGCGTCATAACCGACCCACAATTGAAAGTGGTTGAGAAAAACTAAGTATAGGTCATTAAAGGTCCAGTACATGACCCTAGGTATCTCGAAATCCATATTGCAGTAGGACCTGTGAGGGTGCGCTGAAACATTCTCAAAGGAATGGAATTGTGTTTTAAGGAATTAGATGAGCACCAAAGGTGAAAGGTTGTAACATGATCACCTGTATCCTCAGCCTTCTTACCCTCAAAGTTACAAATGACAGAAGGAAGCTTGGTGGGGACTAAGGGATATGTCATATTGTGACACACCAAATCATTCATTAATTTGGATAAGTATGGTATATTCAAGGTATCTAGGAACAAGATACGTGGTTGTGATGTCTAGGTCCATACCCCTTGGAAAGATTGGTTCAATACATAATTTCATGTAGTCATCGGATTAGAGACCATAGGCCATGGTGGGTTTTGAAAGAGACCATGACCCTAACTATAATGATAATAAACCCCTCCAAATTGATTCATGTGAGGATGCACATGTATTTGCATGGTAGGGAACTCTTGAGAGGAGAAAGCCATATTTCCAAATATTACCCATATGATGGGACACATTTCCCCCTGACAAGGGAGGACGAATATATCCCCCTGACAAAGGAACTCCAAATGATGGGGGACCCATACCAAAAGAGACATTCCCTCCCAAAGGAACACCCGAACTCGGAGGAGGATCCACCATAAGAAAATCATTCATGGGAACTGACATGATAGATAATGGGAAGAAAAATGAGATATAAAAGGTAGAACCACCACCTCCATGCCCACTCCCACCCAAAAAAATATTAAAATTGGTATTAGGAGTGGGTCAAGGGGGATTCCACCCCCCAATGTAAGGATACTGAGGGATGTGACCACTCCCAAATTAATACCTAGTAAACGGGGTCAATGTGCCCCTGAGACCAACACCAAGGTTACTATTACAAATTGGTATGGAGGATGGCACACTCGATGATGGATTAGGCATGTAAAAAGTAAAGGGATTAGAGGTTAAGGATATCGAATGAGCATCAGTTCTTGATGCTCCTAAATAAAAGTTGGAAAAAGGATCAAATGACCAAGTAAAATTAGAAGGATTCATTCTAATAGGCTTACATGAACTAGTTTCTTGAGAACCATTGAACACAGGGGTCTGTAGGACCCATGAGGTAGAAAAGGAGGGAGTCACGTGGACTCCCCCTACCACTACTGACAATGGGGTTGAATGGATTTCTAACAAATCATAAACATAGCTCATGGTAAGAAGTATTTGAAGCTATCTGTGGGATATTTAAGGACCACCTATATTATCTCTATGCCTCTTACGAAGATGATGCAAAGGCTCACTAGGTGGTAAACCTCCTAAATGAAGAGAAGGACGAATATTCGAAACTCGATCCACTATGAATCCAAATAAACATGTTGCAAACTAGTATCAATCCCTAAGGCCAACTAACTAGCAATGAGCACACTCCTATAAAATCTAAGCCAAATGAACACAAACAAAGGATATGGATAAGTGGCCTCCCACACTCTAGAAGGCATGCCTCACCGAGGAGGCGCCTGAGACTCTGCTACTATATCTAGAGGTAACAAAATTAGTTATAATGGCACTCAGACTTCACAAAGAAAGTATGTGTGTTTTCTGGCCCTATTTGACACAAGACACTCACAAAATAACCCCTGTAAGCACACCCGGTGGTACCTAGGATAAGAAACTAAAGTCCCCACATATAACCAATGCTCTGGTGGAAAGTCACGGGAAGATCCACCATATGGGCAAGGTAGCTAAGCCCAAAGCTCAAGAAGCATGTAGGTACCTAAAGAACCCCCAACTATAAATATATCTCGGATATATCTTCGATGCTAGGAATGTATTGGAGAGCTATTTCCACAACCAACTTTCTCAATTCCTCTTGCTTGACTCCTGTTTAAGAGGATCTTCCCAAGAACACTAATTATACCATGGATTTCACCACTACCTAGACAAACGCCTAATGTTAAGTTGTGTAGTCTTAGATAACTTTACTCACTAGCATAGATCCATTTTAAACTCGGATCTATCAAGCACTGAGAGGGATCCTTTTTTTTGAGATGTACATTTGTATACCATTTGGATCCCTCTTGGTACTTGATAGATTTAGATTTAAAATGGATCTATGCTAGTTAATTTTTGTTTTCAAGTCGATATGTAATTTATATTTTATATTTTTTTTATTTTTTTTTATTTATGTCGGTTAGCATAACGTGACAGGATCTCCCCCATACCGGGCTAGAGAGCACCTCGCTTCTCTTTGGTGCAATAAAATCCTATTCCAAGACTCTAAAACCTACACTTTTTGCACCCTAAAAAAAAATATTTCTAATCAATTTTAAACTTAAGCGTTACTTTTAATCAGGTGTTTCTTACTCAGATGTATATGGCCTTGCAACTAGTGATGTTTGTGACTCAACAAAAATAAAGAAACATACAAAAACAGTGCTAAGTAATAGTATTGTTTTTCAAATGAAAGTTGTATGCCATTAACAGAAAATGCAGAAAATGCAGAAAATGCAGAAAATGCACAAGTATTGTCTCTTTCACTTTCAATGACAATGAAATATTTCCAAATAATGCCTACACCAAAGCAAGAAAAAGTGCAAATGATCCAAGCAAAATTAAAACTCTAAGAAAAAAAGCAAATTCTCAAGTTAACATGAAAAATGAAAATATTTTTGTATTTTCAATATATGGAATGAAAATGCAAGCTTGAAACATAAACTTATCATACTTTGCAGCAAGTATAAAGAAACTTACCAAGCAAGACACTAAGAAGTCATCAATCACACACACAAGTACTTCTAAAGGAAAAAAATGACAAGAAACAAATTTTCCTAAAAACTAAAAACTAAATAGTTTTCAGTCACTATAAATGGAGCCAACCAACAACATAGAGACCCAAGAAGGCTCAGAACACGCTCTCTCTGTTCGGTTATATTATCGTGTTCAACTAAGGGACCCCAATGTCAAGAATTTCACATGAGCATATTCCAAGTGAATGTGGTGATGCAACATGATTTATTATTTGTCTAAGGTGGTGGGTGGTATTCAATTGTAAAATGAGATAGCCACGGTTTGATTCGAACACTTGTTGATTAGGTATAAAATTTTCTCCTGTAAAATAAAGGTTTCAGGAAAGTTGGAAGATTCCAACCTTATCAATGCTCGCATAGAGAGATCGGTGACCAATGTTTGTCTTGTACAAGTACAAGGATTGCTTCGAACATGGTGGTTATCTTTCCTAGAGAAATATATTCCTTTTTATCACTAAATGTATTGACAAACCCCCTTTCATAAACCTCATCACTCAACTTTGTGTTATATATGCTATTGTCATAAACAAAGTTGTTCATGTTTTATTAAATCATTGTTAAAAGAAATATGCAGCTCAGCCTTCAACTATATAGGAGATCTTATTGAAGGTTTCTCTTAAACTTTATCTCTTTTAAATGTTTGCTAGAAAATTAGAGCATAGATAGCTACACCGAAACAACGCCTTATAGTTTTAATGAAGATCAAAATGACTCAAAAATAAGTGGGAAGAAGGAAAGAGCACTACAAACCCTAGAAAGTATATTTTTATATTTACACACTATTTACAATTGGGTTAAGCACAAGGGCTCTCTTGAGATTAGTGGTGTTAGGGAAATGGTTGGTTTTTTTCCCATACTTGTATTGTTGAAGTTCTACAAAGAATGCAGAAACATTCACACCAAAATGCCTTCACATGCATTTGTATTGCATAGGGAAGGTGGAAGTCGATTACTTGCGGTCCACCTTCTCTCTCCTATAAACTTATGAAGAAAAAAAAAATTCCAAGAGATGTGCAACCATTGAACCCTCGACAATTGAAGAAAATATTTTTATTCTCACACATGCTTCTCATGCTTTGTCACAGTCCTTAAAAGATCGACTAAGTTGACGCAACTATCATCTCACACCGAAGGTAAGAGGCAGGGACTGCTACATTTTCCACTTCTATCATTTCTTCCCTTCATTCTCAGTCGTCCATGAGAATAACAAGAAGTGATTACATTTAAGGATACAATCGAAGTCCATCCGATAGGGTGAAGGAAAAGTGTCCTTTCACTAGAGGTACATTCTATTTTCCTACATGTTGATGTTTTTTCATGTCTATTTTCACTACTAATGTTTGTATGCACATAGGTTACTGCATGATAATCTAAGAATATATCTCTCTTGATGTATCAATTTCACTCGGATAAACATGGGTTGTTGAGAATTGTGTAGGGTCTCAAATGTTGATGTATTTGTAACTTCGAAATGTATTCACTTGTATAACTTATATTGTACCCCGATGTTCCTATCAGGAGATTCATTAATATAATAAATTCATGTAAAGTCAATGAGGTTATCCCTCCATTTTAAGTCGAGGAAATAGTCCCCACAATTGAGTTAAGGTTAACCCTCCTTATAAATCGAAGGGAAAAGTCCCCACAGTTGACGGGCACTAGGGTTATTAGACTCTCCTAGACATGTCGGCCCTGGTAAGTAATTGTCAAGTCATAAACTAGTATAAATAGAGAGTGAGACTCTCTATTTGTAACACACACTCACTCAACTAGGGCACATGAGTGAGAGAAAAGTGATCACACAAGTGAGAGAGAGAACAGTTGTTGGAGATCATCTTTTTTGTCTTTGGGTTTTACTGCTTCCATTGGTGCTCATTCTATATCTGAGGAAGTTGCGGGTTTTTCTCCTTTATGGTTTCCCCAAGGAAAATTCTTTGTGTCTCTTGTCTCTTGTGATTTTGTTGTGCATGTTATTCTCTCAGATAAGATCCTAGATCATATTTCTTAAATGATAAAAATCTAACATGGTATCAGAGCTAACCTGAGAGGAAGACATTGTGCAGCTGTAGAAGCTAGGGATTCTTAATTTTTGGGTCTCTCTCCACAATCCATCAACAAAAGGATGCTAATCTAACTCTCCATTGAAGGGAGCATCTTTTTGTCGAAGCAAAATTTGATTCCAAGCATTTTCATTGTTTGCTGCGGAAAATCAGGGATTTTCACAGAAAATGAATTTTTGAGTGAGCCCGGCATTGGATTGATCTCCTCATCAAAATTGAAGGTTAGAGACAAAGGTCAATATTTTTGGTTGGGTAAAACTCCAAGAAAGTCAAACCCTAGTTTGACCATGTACCTGAAAAACCCTAAAATACTAAAACATGTAGTTTTGGTACATTTGCTTTATCTCAGGATTTAAGATGTCTCAGGGGCCATAATTTTCACATCTCGATGATAAAATCTTGATGTACTCTGTGTCAAAATTTTAGCCTCATATTCGCTATATTCTAGGAGATATGTTTCCTCCAAATCAGGGTTCTAGCCTCTTCCACGATTCATTCCTAAACATGACACCTAGGGAGAATCGCTATATATGGGGATACAAAGGTCCAAATGAAATTTCACAAGATGTTCCAGATATTGCATGGACTGTACATTTTGTGGTAAAATTTTCAGACCCTGATGATGAAACAGGGATACGTGGAAGTCCGTACAAGTTCGCTATGTTGAACAGTATTGAAATAAGTTACCTTGGGAAAACTCTCATATGTCCCAATTGGTGAAACCAATTCTAGTAAAACCTATGGTGTTGGAAAGAGGACAAACTAGGTTACCTTAGTACAAAATTTCAGACACACAGGAGTAGTACTTTCGTAGATACCATAGAAACAGTATCAAGAATTTTTGCAGAAGAAATTGGTAAACTAGGGCTTCCTGTTCCAGGAGCTTCCCTCCACTATTTTCAGAAAAGGAGTACATTGGACAACTCACCTTGAATATTCCTATATTTCTATCCAATCAGAAGTTTAAAATTCCAAGTTTTGAAAATTAGGGTTTCTCTAACAAACCCTAGATCAACCAGTTCCAGAACCAGGATGGACACCTCAGATCGGTAAGATCTAATCTTTTTCTAACTACAGTTGAGGTTCTCATTTCAAAATGACTAATCACACCAGCTTGATGACAAGCTTGGTGAGGCTGACAACTTCCAAGCATGGAAGTATAGGATCTCACTAGTTCTTTAAGGAAATGAATTGGACACCTACATAAGTAGAGGGAGATGAGGCTAAAGCCAGCTTACATAATAAGAACTTGGTTAAGGCCAAGAAGATCATTGCTGACTCAATCAAGGATCACCTTCTACCACAAGTGTCTTCCCTAAATACACCTAAAGAGATTTTTTTATTCCTTGACCAAGCTATTTGAAGGGAAGAACATAAATCGAAAGATGACTTCGAGAAACCAGTTGAAGAATGTGAAGAATGCAAAGACCATACAGTCATACTTTACAAGGGTCTTTCAAATAAAAGAACAACTTGAAGTAGTAGAAGAAGAAGTGGAGAATGCAGAAGTTGTGATAACCACCTTGAATGGCCTCCCAAAATCATGGAATTCATTCATTCAAGGAATGTGTGCCATAAGGAAGTGATTACTTTCAATAGACTCTCGAAAGAGCACACACAAGAAGAAGCTCAACTCATAATAAGAGAAAAGAAGATGGGAGCAACTGAAGATCAATATTTCACGATTCAAACAAGATACATCAAGCGATGAGAAGAACTCAAATCTGAAGAACCTCTTATCCATGTTAAGCATTTGGATAAGAAATGATGCTGTTATGAATGAAGAAGATGATGAAGTTGAAAAAAGGAGTCTAGCCATGAAACAAATAAAGATAAGTATTCAATTGTAATTTCATGATATTGTTTTGTTATGCATTTGTTTATGTTCAGTTGATGTGTTATGCATGATAGAATGTTTTGGCATTAATGACAGTATACTACTAATATGCATGTGATGGGTAAGTAGTTCATGGTGCCATACAACTCTCCATTGCTACTTATCTAGGATGAAAACTCTTTGCTAACATATTGGATTAGTGCACAATCTCAATGATGTCTTGGTAGAGATGGAAGGCATCTAGAAAGTTTCTTTGAGATATGCATGAATGTTGTATTGACTAAAATAGTTGCATGATTATATCTTTATGCATCAAAATTTTCCATTTTGAATATGCCTTATGAAATGTTTCTAACCATACAAATGCATTTGAGTTGTAGGAAAGATCACGTACAATCACCTACAAGAAAATAAGGATGAGACTTGTTTCGAAGAATAGGTGACGATAGTTCAAGAAAGAATCCAAGATGAAGAATAATATGACGATACTTTCAAAGAAAGAAAGAGGACTCAGAGACACTCCATTTATGTGACACTGTTGAGCAACATAATTGATGCAGAGCCCTTCAGCTATGAAGGAGTAGCCAAGAAGAAAGGGAAGGAGAATACCAGTTCAAGAAGAATGATGTCTAAGATGTGGTATTGAGACCAGAAGAGAAGTCTGTAGGATACAAGGCAAGATTCGTAGCATGAGGCTTCTAACAAAAAGAAGGCATAGACTACGAAGAGACATTTGCAGCCACTGGGAGTTGAGACACATGACAGGTAGACTCATGTGTAAGGCCTTGTATGAGCTCAGAAGACACCCATGGGATAACACATACACGAGGAGCTTGAATATCACCTAGAGTGATGAAAATCTTAACCTTTGCTACAAGGTTGAATATGAAAGCCTATAGAGGATGACAAGCTCACAGATGGGTGCGAGAAGAACGCTTTCAAGATAGAGGATCTTGGTATCCATTGAACCTAGATGGATACATAGAATATTAATAGTAGAGGAAGCTACTTATCACTCCAGTACAAAATGTTTCAATACATAGAGTATGAAAGGAAGAGGGAGAATGATGCTCCACTTCAAAGGGAGTCACTGCAGAAGATCCTGAGGTTCGACATGGTACGACAGGATGGACATATTACTAATGACTCTAGAGTAAAGAAGATACCAACCTTTACTTTGAGGTTGAAGGTAGATGACCAGTGATGCTCCTGTTATATGTCAATGACTTGTTCCTGACAGAAAAGAGGAACTAATTAAAGTTGCAAGAAGGAGACTTGCTGTCGAGTTCGAGATGAAGGACTTGGATATGATTCACTACTTTCTAGGCATGGAGGTGTGGCAGAATGTGGATGGAATATCCCTGGGACAAGGGAAGTATGCAGTGGATATCTTGAAGAGGTTCAGGATGATGGACTGCAAGGCCATGACCACACCTATGGCATAAAACCTGAAGCTATTGAGTGATGCTTCATCAGAGACAGTTGATGCTACGATGTATCGCTAGATGATTGGGTTCCTAATGTACCTAATGAATACGAGACCAGATATTTCCTTTGATGTGAACACCTTGAGCTAGTTCCTGACGAATCTGAGACATGTTCACCTGATGGTTGCAAAGCATGCAGTGAGGTACCTGAACGGTATAGTTGAGTATGGGCTCAAGTATGAGGCAAATCAGTAGATTAACCTGGAGGGTTATGTAGATTTGTATTGGGCAGGAAGTGCCATTGATAGGAAGAGAACTTCGAGGTGCTACTTCAGTATGAGATCAGGTGTGATATATTGGTTTAGCAGGAAGGAGTCCTGCATGGCGTTGAGTATAGCCAAGGAAAAATATGTTGCCACTTTCTCATCTGTTTGGGAGGTATTATGTTTCTTTTGAAGACTACTATTTGATTTGATTGATGTAACTTGCATTTTTTGATGCAGAGAGGAGCAGTGAAGCTCAAGTATGTGATCTAGATCAAGATCTCTCGAAAGAGGGAGTTTTATCATAGTCAGTGAGATAGGTTTTCTGAGCATAAATCCTGGCAAAGCTCCCAGGTTTCTCAGATGTAATAAGTCATGTAGGTTGTCCTCGGATGTAATCAGTCCCGACAAAGCTCGTAGGTTATCCTTGGACGTAATCAGCCCTGATGTGATTCTATGCTAGAAATGGCCAAATTTAAGTTCGAGTACTTCAGGGAGAAGCTTGGTGTTCTCCAGATTGAGGTTCCTTCCAAGAGGAAGTGATGAGTTTGTAAGCCCTTCTAACATGGTGGTAGGATTGGTTCCTCCCATGGTCAGATATAATTGCTAAGCCCTTCTGACATGGTGGTAGGATTGGTTCCTCCAATGGTCAGATATAAGTGATGTGCCCTTCTGACATGGTGGTAGGATTAGCTCATCCCATGGTCAGATGTAAGTGCAGAGCCTTTCCCTGGATGATAGTAGTTGTGTCCTATCATTCCAGCGGATGTAAGTGCAGATCCTTTCCCTGGATGATAGTAGGTGTGTCCTATCATGCCAGTGGATGTAAGTGCTGAGTCATTCTGATGTGACTGCTGGATTGTCTCCCACATGATCAGATGTAAGTGCAAAGCCATTCTAATATGAATGTGGGATTGGCTTCCACATGATTAGATGTAAGTGCAGATCCATTTTGATATGACTGTGGGATTGGCTCCCACATGATCAGTTGTAAGTGCAGGGCCTTTCCACAGATGATAGTAAGTGTGTCCTATCATGCTGATGGTTGTAAGTGAAGGGCCTTTCCACAGATGATAGTAGGTGTTTCCTACCATGCCAGTAGATTTAAGTGTTGGGGCCTTTCCATGGATGGTAGTAGGTGTGTCCTACCATGCCATTGGATGTAAGTGTTGGAGCCTTTTCATAGATGGTAGTGGGTGTGTCCTACCATGCTGGTGAAAATAAGTGTTGAGCCTTTCTGACATGGTTCTTGGATGTGTTCCTCCCATGGTCGGATGTTAGTATTGGACCTTTATGATATGGCAGTGGATGTATTCCTCCCATGGTCAGATGTGCGTGTTGGGCATCCCTTTCTGACATGGTGGTGGATGTGTTCCTCCCATGGTCAGATGTAAGTGTTGGGAGGGCCTTTCTAATTGGGTTAGATATAAGTGCTAAAGTAGATGAATACCTACATGGAGGCTAGGCCTACAACCAACATGAAAAATGGCTGGCTCTATAGAACTTCCTATGATGAGAAGACTTGAGAGATAGCACCATTTGATCGAGATAGCAGAAGCAATGATGTTGATGATGATCTAGCTTTGATGATGATCCAATAATTATCCAGACTTGATGATGATCCAGTGATGATCAAACTTTGATGATGATCCAGTGATGATCCATACTTGATGTTGATCCAGTGATGATCCAGACTTAATGTTGATCCATTGATCATCCAACTTTGATAATAATCCAGTGATGATCCATCTTTGATGATGGTCCAGAGAAAAAGACTTGTGCTGATGAATTGTGTCAAGAGAATACCTTCCTAGTTAAGAGGGAGTGTTGATGTATTGGTAACATCGGAATGTATTCACTTGTATAACTTATATTGTACCCTGATGTTCCTATTGAGAGAATCATTTGTATTCCATTGTACCACAATGTTCTTATTGCGAGAGTCATTAATATAATAAAGTCATGTAAAGTCAATGAGGTTATCCCTCTATTGTAAGTTGAGGAAATATCCCCCACAATTGAGTTAAGGTTAACCCTCCTTATTGATCAGAGGGTGAAGTCCCCATAGTTGAGGGGCACTAGGGTTATTAGACTCTCCTAGAGATGTCGACCCTGCTAAGTAATTGTCAAGTCGGAAACTAGTATAAATAGAGAGTGAGATTCTCTATTTGTAACACACACACACACTCAACCGGGGCGCATGAGTGAGAGAGGAAGTGCTCACAAAAGTGAGAGAGAGAACAGTTGTTGGAGATCATATTTTCTATCATTGGGTTTTACTGCTGCCATTGGTGATCATTCTATCTCTGAGGAAGTTGCGAGGTTTTCTCCTTTATGGTTTCCCCGAGGAAAACTCTTTGTGTCTCTTGTCTCTTGTGATTTTGTTGTGCATGTTATTCTCTCAGATAAGATCCTAAATCATATTCCTTAAATGATAAAAATCTAACATCGGAAACCTCCCTTTCTCAGTGGCTAAACAGGTTACAACCTATTGTATTGATGATTGTCACAATTCCATCTTTAATAATAATAAAAATTTGGGCATATTTGTGCCTTCCCCCATATTTGTTTTTTAGCTCTATTTTCATTTTGTGTTTCATTTTTACATTCTGCAAAACAATAAAATATGTAAACAGAGAACGTAGATTATTCTTTTTTATCTTTTATTATCATATGTACATTAAAAAAATGATTTTTAACCTTTAGTCACAGGCCTTTCTGGAGCTTGATAATTCATACAAAAATAGCCATCCTCTAGAGTTTTGAAAAGTCGTTTATTACATGCATTTGTTTTATTTATCAAATTTATTTTTAGCAAATGATCAATCTACCAATTTTACTAATTTTCAATAATTTCATTGCATTAGGAAACTAAAATATTTAACTGCGATTGGATATTTCCAAAACCAAATGATATGGCCAATTTTCTTTTATATACCTTTAAATGTTGTAAAAAAAAATATACCTCGGGGAAATGCAAATTATTACTTCATTTTTTTGTTAACAGTGAATACGAAAAGTTCGTCTTCATTTAACTAAAGTCGTTGCATTAATAACGCCCTAGATTTTGAAGGCATTTTAAAAATTTTGATTTGAACATAATTTGACATTTCTCTTTGCATGTTTAGAGAAGCTGCTTAATATTACTTAAGTGCTAGAATAGATTTAATTATTGATGCATTTACATGCTTGTGTGACTTTTTATTTCTTAGAAATTTATTACTAAGAACCTTTCATTTTCTTGTAATTATTTTCAATTCATTTATTTTATCTTTTCATCAGTTAATCGATTTCATTCTCAGAAATTAATATGCACAAATGGTTCAATAGGGCACGTAGTTTTTTTAATGTACTAACATTCCCATTTTGAAATCGTTCTCATATTTCATCAAGGCAATCCAACCTTGCTTTCATTTCATGTATACATTATTTAATGACATTTGGTCAACCTTTAAATCATATCTATCTCAGGGACGTAAATGCAACTTGAGATTCCATACCCCTTCATCCCCTTGACTAGCTATCCAAGGGTGATTCTGATTTTGTTTCCCTAAACTGTGTCATTTTGAGCATCAACATATTTGGTGACCATAGTAGGGATATGTCCTTATCTTTCTTTGATCATTCTTGAATCTGAACCTTGATATTGTCCCGATTGAAGCCTAATTTTTAAATTATTTGTACTATCTAACCATGATTGATTCTCGGTACCCTTGTGTTAACTTTGTTTATCTTCCTGGTATCTCAGAATACAATTCTAGGGACTAGCACTTCAATGAGAATATTGTTTGATTTGTGGGCCTCCCTCATCAAGATCCAAATGATCATATCCTAAAATTTGATAAATATTGTATCACTATTCACATCTATTATCTTTCTGTGAGGATATGTATGTTTCCTAATACACTATACGGTAATGTTTCCTATTAGTTCAAAACCTTTCCTTACCATTCAATCTAGGGTTAGGGGGGGTTCTTTCATCTTTTCAATGCCTGATTTGATGAATCAAACCCTTCTTGTGGTTTTTTTTGTGAATATATCAATCCAAAACTTCATCAAATATTCTTGCAGGGTAAATGTAAGAATGAAGAGATGTCGATCCCATTCTCCCTTAATGATAATCCTCATATTCCGATCCCCCTTCATAATATGATCATTAGTACAATCAATGTTTGTAAATCAATCACCCCTCCTTGTCATGATATTCATAAATATTTTCCTTTTGATGATGATATTTTAAAAATAAATTTCAAGAAAGTCCCTAAGGTTTTAATTTCCCAAGAGGAAACATCTCTCCTTGTATTAACACACAAAATGAATCCTTAATTATAGACAAGGAATATGATTTGGAACTTGGTGTGTTTCTTCAAGATGAGATCCTACTTGAAGATGAGTAATCTAGTTTTCAATATGACATCTTATATGATATTCAAATCTCTCTTGAAAATTTGTCTTTCAACAATCATCTAATGGAAGGAAACAATCATTGTGAGGAGGCATTTTATCATGATCATGTTTATTTTACCTCTCCTTTTTTCAACCAGAAATTTCTAGACTCAGGTGACATTGAAATTAATACTATTCACAAATATGTTTCCATATCATCAATTCATGATGTGGTTGATGAATATGATCAATTTTTTCATAGGTGGGAAAGAATGATTTCTATCATGAACATATCCTTGATTCAATTACTTATTTCTTGGAGAAAACCCCTCATCATAAATTTTATTTTTCTCTTGTCGATGACACTTATCAATTCAACCAAGAGGCTACAATCACTGAGAACATTGATATCGATGATGAAATCCTACTTTAGAGTGATTCATTTTTTCTATCTAGTTATCATCCCATTTGTGGTGATGTTTTTTATGATTTCATATACGACATTCATCATGAAAAGACCATGGTTATGGACGATAGTGTTTTTAATGATCATATTACGTCCAATATCAATGTATTATTCCAATTCAATCCTTGTCCAAAGCACGACAACTTTGTTTATTATGCATTCCATTTTGATGATGAAATTATTCAAGTCCATCCTTTTGATAATCAAATTATGTATGAGAGTGATTCCATATCACAAATTACTTCACATCTTGCTTATGATGAGTATCCTAAATCTCTTCTTGGAGGATGTGAATTTCTCAATTATGAATCCTTGACCAGATAACCCTCAAATGAGGATGACCGTGTCAATCACACTTCATCACAAATTAACATGCATCCTATTAAACAAGCAAATCCTATATTCATACAACGTCAAAATGTCATCCATGAATTTTTTTATCATGAAATCAATGTTTCACCTCAAAATGAATTGCAGCCAATCTATGATGACTATCTCGAGTTGACTAATGATGAACCAAGTGTCATCACTAGAAGCACTGATTATAATGAAGATGATGAAGCATTAAATATTTTGAATCAAAAGAGGATGTCGCTTACATTCCTCCTGGTCCACCTATTGTTAAGCGGGGTGATAATGAAGAAGTCGATTAGGATTTAATCAATGCAAATTCAATCTATGTCGATGACCCTAATTGCCTTATTCCAAATCAATCTAACATAGTCAATTGGGGAGATTTGGGAATTCATAGGGTTGTGCATAAGGACTACTTTTGGGATTCATGAGTTGATCATTATCTCATTCATGCCAATACTAACACTCTTTACTTTCATTTCCTTTTATTTGATTCAACTAAGACTAATATTTCTCTTTGGAGCTTCATGATCAAATATGTAATTTTTTGGGGTGATCATGATAAAAAATTTCATAATAAGGGTGCAAATAATAATGGTTGTAATATTTTAGAGATCTGCATTTCTATACAATAAATGGCATCTGACATTATATGTTTTTCTTCTTTCATAGGAGTAGGACTGCATGTTAGCCGTAGGTCATTTTGCTTTCTCACATGCATTTAGATTTATTTCATTGCGTCAGTTTAGAATTTTTCATTCATAGTATGGCACTTTGATTTGCTTAGATTAGTTTCATTTATGTCAAATCTTTCATATTTTTCCTAAACAAGTTGTTTATGGAATTTGATGTCTTAGAGTACAATTTGCCACTATGCCTTTTCACCAAATTGTTTCGTTGTTAAACTCTAGCATGATGACGGTGAGTTTCCTTATATAGGAAAGAACGTGATGTGGGGAGGGTGGAAATATTGGGAAGTTCCTAGTGATCTTCCTGGGGTATGTTGAACTATTTATTTCTTTATGTTTTGGTTTCCCAACACTTCTTTCTTCCCTCTACTTTGCCCATTGTGGAATGATTAGCCTTACTCTTTTCACTCACTGCCCTTTTTGGTGATGAAAACAAGTACATGTACTTGCTTCATGGTTACATGTTTTCCCGATTAGTTAGTCTTGTCAAGTCATCACGGGTCATTGTGTTTCATTTGGTTTTTTTGTTGGGATATATTTTGATGCTCAACATTGACATGTTCTGAAGTGTCGGAACATGAATTTAGAGGTGCACCAATTAAAAAAAAATTCTAGATGATTAAGTATGTACCGTCACATCCAATTTGGTGTTCTTGTCATGTCCATATAATATTTCACCTTTTTTTCTCCCATATGACCCCTTCGTCGGGCTTTCACAATTACATCTTATGCATCGTCATGTTGTGGTCAAGTCAAGTTTGGGAGATTTGTGGTCTTTCTACATGCACGTCATCATGTCTTGATTTGTATACCATCACATTTGTCTCATCGTAGTGATCATGATAATGTTTCATTTGGCCAAAACCAATCCCATATGACCCCTTCAACACTTCATCAAATTTCCCACTTGTCATGGTCATTTGAGTCTTTCTAGTTAAATGTTCACAAAGTTTGTGTCCATTAGTAAATTTGTGAATCATGCCTTCTTTCCCATTTGATCAAAAAGTACAAATCTTTCCTTTTAAATGTGATCTCGCAAAAAAAATCCTATATCCTTAATTTTTTTTATTTTTTTTTAAAACCCTTTTTTGGTTAAATCCCTTATATTTTCCTATTATCTTTATCCCTAGTCTTATTATTATCCTTATCCCTAAAGTTATTTTGTTCCCTCCAAAGATCTTTTATCCCTACCCTATCTTTTTCACTTGTCCCTTGTTGTCCCATGATGATACAACTTTTTCTAAAACTACCCTTCTCTTATCTAATAATAATGTTTTATATTTATCTATTTTCATTCAAACCCCTTCGCTTTGTCCCTTTGTATACTCAAATTTATATTTAAAAAGTCCTTTACCTTTTCCAAAATTCCATCACCAAGGTTATTAATTTTTCTCCCCTTCACATTAAGTTACAACCTCCCCTTTTAACCTTAACACACACCATTTTCATTAAATTCTTTATCAAAGAAATTCCAAGACACGTATAGCAATACAAAATTGGCAAATGAGGGCATAAACCCTAAAACTCCACGCCTAAGGAGAAAGGAATCACACATCCACCCATGGCAGGATTTGTACACGCAAAGACACCTGGAAGAGTGGAGAACGCAGTGAAGGAGAATGATAGATATCGCAGAGGCAACCTGGCAGTCCATATGTGCCCCATGACGTGTAGGAAAAATACAACAGTCGGTCATCTAATCTAATGGAATCATTGCAAATTTTTTTACATATGTTGAGATACAACAATCACGACAGAGGGAGGTCACATGCAAGGTTTGCAGGTGAATGATTGCACATGGCAGAAAAAACACCAAGGCAGAGGCTCAATGAGCAAGTAGACAACCTGGACACCCACAAAATGACGATGATAGTAGAGTTGTGAATGGAACAGCAAACGAGAACAGGGTTTCGTTGTGATAGATCAAAGAAGGTGTAGCTCATGAAAAACACGCAGAAAAGTGACGAGAGGATCTTCCAAATAGAGCATTGTTGCCAAAACCTAATGCAAATAGAGATTTGATGGTAGGAGGAAGAAAGTCGTTACGCAGAGAATTGGTACAATAAATAATGAATAGAAAAAATGGATACAGTCCAAAACACAGTGGACAAACTCCACGCAGTCATTGCCAGGAAAATTGCAGATTAATGTAAGGGCACAATAATGATAGAAACACCACTGCATTCATAATAATGGCAGATTATAAAAATGCCAACGCATAGAGATTAGCACAGCACTGCAACCACAGATTGGAAACCCTAATAGCACACACCAATACCCTCCTCTTTGGCCACGATGAACCAAGTCAGCTTCACCATAGTAGACAATTTTTTTATTAGAATTCCTTCGCCTTTGATCTTAGAAGTAGGAAGGGCGCTTATACGGGATTGTTTAACTCGTTGCGTCTCTCTTTTCCAAAACGAAACGACAGGACATTGAGGTTGTAAAGAAGCAAGTTCCATGCAAAATGAGAATAGTTTACTTGGACTTCCCAAAGGCTTACACCACACACCATAATAGTCGTCAAATAGACAACTACCCTAGCATTCAACACAAGAATTGCAGCAATGAATTTCTCTGGTAGATGCAGAGCAGGCCATTACTATTGCAAACCCTTCAAACATTGGGCAAAGGAGAGCCCTCTTCCACTTGTTAGATTATCATTTTCAACCAAGGGAGCCCGATGTCAAGAATTGCACATCCAAGCATATTCCAAGTGAATGTGTCGATGCCGCATGAGTTCTTCTTTGTATAAGGTGGCGGTATTCAAGCACTTGGTGATCATTTGCTACATTTCTTAAAGAAAATATGCCCCTCGTCCTTTGACTATAGAGGAGCTCTCATTGAAGGTAGCTCTTAAATTTTACCTCTTAGATTTATCTTGTACTAGAAAAGAAGGGTACTATTAGATTTACTTCTTCCGTTTTTCCTTTCATGCTAATTCTTTCATTTTTCCTTTCATACTTAGTGGCTAATGAGCCTAAGACATCCATTAGAAGGGTACTACTAGATTTACCACTTCTTAAGACATCCACTAGAAGGGTACTACTAGATCTTCTATTTACGACATCCATTAGAAGGGTACTACTAGATCTTCCATCGATCAAACATAAAAAAACCAACCATATATTATATCATGCCAACAAAATTGTATTATGGAGAGGGGTCCACGAGTTTGAACCCATGCCCTCCTCTCCTAATGCCAACACCACCAATACACCAACAACTCCATCTATTAAAGGCTTTGGGATATTTTATTTGTAAATTAATTTTTGGTGGTTTTAACCCCTAATATGGGTGTGCCTCCCTTTTTGACCCAAATCTAAATTCACATTTTAATATGGTTGTAAACCATACATATTATATTTTAGATTTGTTTATTGTTTTTTTTAATTTATTTTTTTAGAGATTTGTCCATATTTTCTCCATTTTTAAATGGACCTTTGTCCCATTAAGTTTGGAATCAAATATTTGTAAATCTCTTTGAATGTAGAGGTGAGCTATGGATTTTTGGGCTATAAAAACAATGTAGTTTGGCCATGGATAGGCATTGGAAGATGCATTGAAGTTTTTAGTGATATGATGCCAAAGTGCCTTTGAAGGCTTTGTAAGCATTGCTTATTTTGTAAGAGGCTTTTTAGCCACTCTTGGGAGATTTTAGAGAGTGAGAGGACTTCATTGTTGAAGCCTAATTCTCTTTGTAGCAATTGTTAAGAAGATATTTTGTACATGTTCAAGCATTTTGAATATTAATAAGATCAACCCTCATTGAAGTTGGACCTGGAGACGTAGTCCATCGGGGACGAACTCCATTATCATACAGTTTCCTCATTATTATGGTTTACGTTATTTGTTCATATATATTCTTTAGGTTATTTGTGAGACTTTGATACGATTGTTATTTCAAGTCTTTTTATAAATTAACTGGTTTTAAAATTCACATGCAAATTCAAGTGTTAGTAGATCCTGTCAATTTCGGATCATGTTTGGTATTAGAGCAGGATAACTAGGGAATTGCAAAGTGTGAAATAGATCAAGGCTTAAGTGAGGTGATGGTTAACTTGAGACTTTCAATCCAGAGATCATATGTGCATATCGAAGAAATAAAATGGTAGATGAAGAATACCGAGAAGAAGATGAAAAGGATTTCTTCAAGGCTTTCTATCAAATGGAAGATAGAGTAGAAAAGTGTTTGTAGATTATCAAGAGAGATTGAAAAAGAAGAAAAAGAAGAAGGAGAAAGTAGAGGATGATGTTTTGGGAAAAGGAGGATACCCTTCTGAGCCATATTCTCCATCTTCTTATTCTTCTTCTGAAAGCTCCAGTACTGCTTCTTCAAATGCAAAGAAACAACCTGAGAAGGCTAAGTTTGATTTACTTATTTAAAACTTGATATTAAGTTTGATTTTCCTACATATAATGGTGAACTTAATGCAAAAAAGATAGATGATTGGATCAGGAAGATTGAGGTGTATGGCAATATCCATTAGCTTGTAGATGATAGTGCAAAGATCCAGTTGACTACTATCCATATTGAAGGCACTACACTCATCTGGTGGGAGATTAAGACACAGGAATACCTTCTTACAAAAGGTAAAAGTATTTCTTCCAGGTACGAATTTACTGTTGCATTAAAGAAACCATTCTACCCATTAGGCTACATACAACAAGCCATCATGGATTGGAAAAACTTAAGGCAAGGTAAAAGTCAGAATGTATAAGAATACACTTAGGAATTCAGAAAGAATGCTTTGGTTTTGGGTATGCCACTTTACACTCAAGAAAACCTTCTCAAGTTTATTGGAAGCTTACATAGATATTTGCACCATACAATACTTATGATTAATCCTACTAACCTTGATGAGCTATGTGTGAAAGATACGCACATTGAATTCAAAGGGAAGACTGCTCATGATAACTTTTCATTAGCTGAATCCATCCATTCAAAAGAATGAAAGGAAAAGGAGGAAGGAAATCATATAGCTACAGTGAGGAAAGGTGATGAGAATCCTACATGCTCGCATTGTCAAAGAGAAGGACATGACAAAGAACATTGTTAGAAGCTACATCCAGAGTTGAAACCAAAATGGGCAAAGAAACAAAGAGGTAAGAAGAAGACCACTGCTACTATTAAGTGTGATATTGGATCTAAATCTGAGAATGAATCTAAGGTATCAGTTGTTGGCATAAAATGTATAACATATAATGTTAATACATGCGCTTCTTCTTCCAACAAATCTCATATGAAAAGGATGAGGATGCATTATTCCATCTAAGAGTAATCCCTAAGCACATAAATATTGATACATCAATTGACATTAGTTCACAAGTAAATATTATATCTAAAAACCTTGTTAATCATATTGGATCGGAAACTAATTTGCATCCTAAACCATATCCACTTGGATTGGTATGTAAGAAGTCACTAAGCAGTGTCGACTTAGGTTTGCCATTAATTCTCATTTCATTAATGAAGTTGTTCTCGATGTGATACCTCTTGATATTTGTGGCATAGTGTTGGGTAGTCCATATTTGTTGATAAAAAATCCATCTTGTTTAGGGGGCGTAATATGTATCATTTCTCCAAGAACAGGATCAAATACATTGTAAGATCTAATAAGATAAAAAATTATTTATCTATAGTTGCTACAGGGCATATGAAGATGTTAGTAATGTAAAGTAATGGTTTATCCCTTATGACAGTTAAAGATTTTGGTTTTGGAAATGAATTAGTAAATGTTGATACTACTTAGATGTTACACGATACACCACAAGTACATCATGAGGGATTAGAGCATCAAAACATCTTGGATTGTAGGGAAAGAGATCCATTAGTCCTTATTGCTTTTGTAAAGAAAAACAAGCTTTCATTCTATTTAGCATTTGCATGTTGAGTTTCATGTCTGCTTTTGATACTATTTAGTTCTATTTGGATGGTAGATGTGACATTGAATAAATATTTATGTAAGGATGACAGAATGATTAAGTTTGTTATCAACATAATGATTTTTTTTGTCTTTATGATGATGATACAAATGATTCTAAACTGAGAAATTTAGATGGTGGACAAGGGTCAAGTGGGGACATGGTGTCCTCACTATTTTTCTAAGTAATTTCTTCTTTTGGTGGTCCAAAATCTCTCTAGTGGGGAGGTTTGATCTAGGAGAATATTTGATATTGATAAAAATTAAAGTTTTCAAAATGTAAACATAAGCTTATATCTATGTAGAGCTCAGTGATATCTTTCTGCCAACATTTGTTTCATGCAAAACATACTCCAGACGTGAAAGTTATTAAGTTTTGAACTTTTGGCAATATAGGTAAATTTGGAAAGAAATAAAAAAAGGTACCATGTGGCACCACTACAAGGGTTACACATGTATTATACAGAAATGGCATGGAATAATCATAGATCACCATTTGGTGGGATGCAGTCCAATTGGCAGGCAAAGTTGGCAGTTTAGGTGTACAGTTCGCATCGAGTGGCAGATGAGGTGGAACAACTAGAGTGTGCCATGTGGCAGCCTAGTTGACACCTGGTTGTTTGGTTTACCAAAAATATTGGGGTCAGGGAGGATCGAACCCCTGGCCTCCTCTCCTTTACTAAAGTCTCCACCATATCAGCCTAGCCATATCCTCCGTCGATGTTTCTTAACCGTATAGATTGTAAGTTTTATTTAAACTTAAATGGTATGCTATTTGTTAAACCATTTGATATGCCACATGACCAACCATATCTGTATACAAGGGTGACATGTGCATTATACATAAATAGGTGGAATAATCACAGAGAACCACTTGGTGGGATGCAGTCCAGTTGGCAGCAGAGTTGGCAGGTTGAGTGTACAATTCGCATCAAGTGGAAGATGAGGTGGAACAACTAGAGTGTGCCATGTGGCAGCCTAGTTGGCACTTGGTTGTTTGGTTTACCAAAAATATTACGGTCAGGGAGGATCAAACCTCTGGCATCCTCTCCTTTACTAAAGTCTCCACCATATCAACCTAGCCATATCCTTTGTTGATGTTTATTAACCATACATATTGTAAGTTTTATTTAAACTTAAATGGTATGTTATGTGTTAAACCATTTGATATGCCACATGACCAACCATATCTGCTAAGCCAACATAATAAACCAACCATATATTATATCATGCCAACAAAATCGTGTTATGAGGAGAGGTCTACGGGTTTGAACCCATGATCCCCTCCCCCATTTCCAACACCTTAACCAATAGACCAATAGCTCTGTTTGTTAAAGGCTTTGGGATATATTATTTTTAAATTAGATTTTGGTGGTTTTAACCTCCAATATGGGTGTGCCTCCCTTTTGACCCAAATCTAAATAGATTCACATTTTAATATGGTTTTAAACCATATATACATATGGTTTTAAACCATATATATATATATATATATTTCGGATTTGTTTATTGTTTTTTTAAAACAAACATGTATTTTTTTTAGAGATTTGCCATATTTTCTCCATTTTTAAATGGATATTTACCCCATTAAGTTTGGGATCAAATATTTGTAAATCCATTTGTATTTGGAGGTGGGTTATGAATTTTTGGTCTATAAAAACATTGTAATTTGGCATGGAAAGGCATTGTAAGATGCATTGAAGTTTTTGGTGATATGATGTCAAAGTGCCTTTGAAGGCTTTGTAAGCATTGCTCATTTTGTAAGAGGATTTTTAGCCTCTCTTGGGAGATTTTGGAGAGTGAGATGACTTCATTGTTGAATCCTAAGCCTCTTCGTAGCAGTTGTGAATAAGGAATTTTGTACATGTTCAATCATTTTGAAGATTAATAAGATAGATCCTCATTGAAGCTAGACCCGGAGAGGTAGTCCATCAGGGACGAAATTCGTTATCATACGGTGTCCACAATCTTATGCTTTGAATTATTTGTTCATTTATACTCTTTCAGTTATTTGTGATCCTTTGATAAGAATTTTATTTCAAGTCTTTTTATAACTTAACTGGTTTAAAAATTCACATGAAAATTCAAGTGTTAGTAGATCCTATCATTTTTGGATCAACTAGAGGTACATTTTGATTTTTTGTGCACTGATGTTTCTTCCTAGATATTTTCGATATCGATGTTTTCATGTGCACAAGTTACTGCATGACAATTTGAACGGGGTCCCTCCTATTGTCTTAGTCTCACTTAGAATAACCTTGGTTGTTGAGAATTCTGTAGGGTCTCGGAAACCTCCCTTTATGAAGGGTTAAATTGCCCATGACCTATTGTACTGAAGACTATCCTAATTTCATCTTTAATAAAAACTTCTTTTGGGCATATCTACATCTTCCTTCATATTTTTTTTATCTCTACTTTCATTTTGTGTTTCTTTTTTACATTCTAGAAAACTGTAAAATGCATACACATGGACAGTAGATATTATTTATTTGATCTTTTGTAATCATATGTACATTAAAAAGATATGATTTTTAACCTTTAGTTGTATGCCTTTTTGGCGCTTGATAATTCAGACAAAAGTAGCCATCCCATAAAGTTTTGAACTCTCTTTTATTTCATGTATTTGTTTTATTTATCAAATCTATTTTTCAGCAATCGATCAATCTGCCATGTTTACTTTTTTCAGTAATTTCATTGCATAAGTAAACTAAGATCTTTGATTTCATTTGAAAACTTGCAAAATTGAATGATATGGACAATTTCCTTTTGCATGCCTTTAAATGATGTATATTTTTCTTGGATGTCAAGAACATGAAAATTATTACTTCATTTTTATGTTAACAACAAATATGCAAAGTTCATCTTCATTTAACTAATGTTGATGCATTAATAACTCGCTGAATTTTGGAGGCATTTTAAAATTTCTAATTTGAACAGAATTGGACATTTCTCTTTTCATGCTTAGAAAATCTTATTAATATTACTTAAGTTACAAAATAGATTTAATTATTGATTTATTTACATGCTTGTGAGTGACTATTTATTTCTCGTAAATTTATTACTAACAACCTTTTGTAGTCTTGTAATTATTTTACAATTCATTTCATTTACCTTTTCATTAGTTAATCAATTTCATTATCAGGAATTAGCTTGCACAAGTGGTTTGATGGGGCACATATCCTATTTAATATACTAGCATTCCATTTTGAAATTGTTCTCATGTGTCGTCAACACATTAATCCAATGTCACTTTCATTTCATGTATGTATTTAACACCATTTTATCATCCTTTGAATCTTGTCTATATTAGGGCTATAAATGCAACCCGAGATCCCATATCCCTTCATCCCCATGACCAACCCTCCAAGGGCGATTCTAAGTCGTTTTCCCTAAACCATGTCATTTTGAGCATCAACATATTTGGCGACCATACTAGGGATTATGTCCTTATCTTTATTTGTTCACTCTTGAATTTGAACCTTGATATTGTCCTCGTTGAAGCCTTCTTTTCAAATTTTATGTATTAGATAACCATGACTGATGCTTGGTACCCTTGTGTTAATATTGTCCATCTTCCTAGAATCCTGGATTATAGTCCTAAGGACTGGCACTTGGCTAAGAATCTTCCTCGATTTATGGGCATCCCTCATGAACATCCAAATGATCATATCCTAAATTTGTTGAATATTGTATTGTTAATCACATCTATGATCTTTCTTTGAGGATTTGTATGTTTCCTAATGCACTATATGGAGATGCTTCTTATTGGTTCAAATCCTTTCCTTACCATGCAATCCAAGGTTGGGGGTAATTCTTTCAACTTTTCAAGACCCGATTTGACAAATCAAACCCTTGGTGTGTTTTTCGTGGTGAATGTCATGACTCAAACACTTGTATGAGATTCTTGGAGGATAAACGTAATAATGGAGAGTTATCAAGCCCATCCTCCCTTGATGATGATCCTCATATTCCGAGCCTCATTCACAAGACAATCACCAATACAATCGACGTTCCTAAATCAATCACCCTTCCTGGTTATGATATTATAATTTTTTTCTTTTTTATGATGATATTTTCAAAATAAATTTCAATAAATTCCCTAAGGTTTCAATTTCTCAAGAGGAATTTGTCTCAACTTGTCCTAACTCGCAAAGCATATCCTTAATTATAGATAAGGCATATGATTTCTTTTCTCAAGATGAGAGCCTACTTGAAGATGAGTCGTCTAATTTTGAATACAACATCTTATCTGTATTTTCCTATTATCCTTATACCTAGTCTAATTATAATTCCTTTCAAATATCATTTTATCCCTACCATGTATTTTTTACTTAACTGTTATTGTTTCATGATGATACATTTTTTTCTAAAGCTACCCTTCCCTTAACTACAAGACTTGGAAACATCATAGATCACATTATAAACCAAGACAACATAGGGTTTCCATCAACATTCTTATCATATTAACTTCCATAGTTCGAAATACATCTCCAAAACACATCCCTTGGTCTACAACCTCAGACCAAAACCTAGAGAACAGTTCAATTCGCAAGACACAAATTCAAAAGATGGCTCCTTCACATACGACAAGATGATACTCTCGACAAAATATAAGAGATGATAAAATATATCTATCACTATATTCCTAGCTCTATTTATAGGCTTGCACCTTTTACAAAAAGGTCCACTTGAACCGGCTCTGTGACTAACTTGGACCAAATTCTAACTGCTTCTTACTAGGCCAACCATACTTGTCAACAACTTCCTCTTGTGCAATCTACTTTGACACTTGTCTCTTTCTCCTATTTCACACCATGCACACTCAATCCCCTGCCAATAGGCCCCCAACACAAACTTGTGGCTCGTACCTGAGCCACAACTGGATATCATATTCCTTCTTGACTTGCTCGACCGCTTCCTTGGTCTATGCATTGAGTGTTGCGCAGTATTCCATGTCTTAATCAGTTGGATGCTATGCAATATTATCTACCACTTGTGTGCGGGCCTCTTGAGTTGTCGTAAGTGCATCCACAGCCTTTAGCGCCAACTGTTTGTTGAAGTGCTGGAATTCATCTAACTATGTAGTTCGGCGATGATGCCTTTCCTACACATTGTTGGCTCATTGTTGGAGCGCCTTCAAATCTGCTTCCTTGCTGACCTGCACAACTGAAGGCATCATTTTCAGGGATTCCTGTATCACGCACCCATGTTGTGGAATCCTCTCCACCCATCATTAATGGCCTAGCCTCGGCCTCAACCTCTACAGTCCTAGTGGTACTACATGTGGACCTCTTCTTCCATGGTGGATACTTTGGGTGGTTTACGCCCCTCTTATTCCTCACTATTCTTGGTATTTCCCCTTGAATACCTATCCTCTCTTCTTTGATCGATGTCTATTAGCACTCAGAATGACACCCAAGGTTACGGAAAGGTGGACCCCAAGGTAATAGCAGAACCGCTTTAGGAAAGGGAATTGGCCTCCCCGTTTCCAGACAGGGATATCTCACAAGATATTTATCAAGGCCATATATATTGTCACTGAATGAAATTCAAATATTGGTGGTTGAAACACAACATAATTTCAATCCAAAACTCGACACCTTGCATGTCTGAAATTCGACACTTCTCTGTCGCATTTTTGACACATACACTTTTTTTTGTCGTCGATGGCATAATGTTGGATCTTCAACAGTCTACCAGTGTGGGTCAAATATATGACACACCATTATGTCACATATTCAACCATTTTTCCTTCCAAAGTGCCAATCAAAAATTGCATAAACCGTCGAAAATCCGACGCCCTCCGACCCTTGAAGCGTCAGCCTTTCAAGGGACATAAGTGTCATAGGAATGGAGATGCCATGAGTATTTTTATCCAGACAGTGTCGAAAATTTGACGCCATCAGACACTTGAAGCATCGGCCATCCGACACTTGAAGAGTCGGATTTTCGACAGGAAAAGGGTCGAAGGCATGGTGATGCCATCGGATATTCGACGTGGCCCGACACTTAAAGTGTCGTTCATCCAACGGTCTGAAGTGTTAGAGTCATGACACTGTCATCGGATGGTTTCACTGAAGTGTTGGAAGAACGTCGGAAAAGCGACGCCTATTGGTGGATTTTAAAAAAAAATGAAAGATTTCACTTAGTTATAGCGATTTGATAACAAGTGTGGGTCGGGGAGTTGGTGGCTTACAAAGGAACTTCCTCTAGCAAATCGTTCAACCTTCCCATAGGCTAAAATTGTGTACGTTAAAGTAGGCTCCTCCCAGGAACAACAACGAATTTGCATATGGTCCCTCAAAACAACGATTTGTCATGCATGTGGGCTCGGGATTTGGTGATTTGAGCAGTAATTTCCTTCCCCAGCAAAGTCTATTGTCCTTCCAAACTAAATCGTTGAGCTTCCAATGCACACACATCATCATGCACAACAATTTGCTTCTACTAAGCTCACATAACTATTTAACTCTAGATGGCGAGTCCAGATTGGATGTTCATTGATGTTTTTACTTGTGTTTGCTTCCAAAAGGAATCGTTGTGTGTGTTGGTGTCTATCTTCTATCAAAGACAACAATTTACCTTCCCAAAGCTAAATCACTATGTATCCTTACTCAATTTCCTTTCAAAGATAGTGATTCCCTCTGCCATTACTTAGACAGCAAAATAGTGACAAGTGCATCCCTGGGAGAGGCTGGCAATTACTAGCCCTAGAATGTCGATTATCAAGATTTTACCCCCACATGGTTTCAGACTAGAATATAACCACTGAAGGAAAATTGTTTGGACCCAACATTGGTGAGTTGACAAGCATCCCAGATCATCGAGCATAGGTTAATATGTGGAGTGTGTCAAAGGGATCAAAGAGAGAGTCTTTACATTCAAAATTGTCAGACATTTTGGGAGATAAGTTTGAGAATACAAGTGAGAACGAACCTGAGTTTGAGAATACAAGCAAGAAGAATCATCAAGTTTTTGAACAGTTAGTGATGGATTTGAGAGAAAACACTAAAGAGCTGCCAATTTTGTCAAATTTCTCTGAGCAACATGGTTCATTGTTTGCGGTCAATTCCTCCTCATTCATGGATTGTAGGCCTACAGAAAACAAGTATGTTGAGTATGTTCCCATTATTGGGGCCTGTTCCAGTAATGGTACCTCACCATTATTCTAATATTTTTCCCTGTATAAAAGATAGTCGTTAGAATTGACCCTGACTGAACTATCTTAAATGTTGTTTCATATAAAACCCAAAAAAATGTAAAAACAATACTAAGTTTAAACTTGCAATACCTTACTCTCTTGCAGAAGGTGTTGATGTCCTTGTCCAAGGTGTCAAGAGGAATAATAGCCTGTATAACCATGTTATCCACTCTATTGACATTGAATTTCACGTTGGCTCTGTTGTAGCTGTGCCCAAGACCTAATTGAGCCTTCTCCAATTCTATGTGATTCAAGATATGTGATTTCAACTCAATGGCAGAAAATATTTCTAAATATAATTTGTTGTTACAGAAGGGTACCTAAACCAAACAAGAATTTAGAAAATTCACTTCCTATCTGATTCAGAAAAGACTTGTACTAACAACCACTTAATCGTAGATTAGCTTGGAGTCATAGCTGGGGGATGTAGACACTGGTTATGCTCGTCTTGTTGTATTGATGGTTTAGATATTAGGACTCTTTTGATGATTCTGTATTGATGACAAATTGAGTATCCTAGAGAATACGTAAGGAAGACTTTTAATAGTTTTCTTAAATTTCTTTGTTTTTGAATGATGGACAACAAAATAGTATCCAGCACACTTGAGTCCTCGCAGGACTAGTCAAATGCATATTTTTATTTATTCCTTGGGAATATCAAATATAGTGATTTTAAAACACATCTCAGAGAACAAAGAAATCATGGATCTGATATAAATCTAAGTTAATAAACAAATCCTTTTACCTTTCAGTATAAATATGATTCATGAGTCCTAACTAAAGAACTAAAAGACACTTATGGAAAATTGACCTCAACTTGACAGTTGTTAGAATTGACCCTGACTAAACTATCTTAAATGTTGTTTCATATAAAACCCAAAAAAAATAAAAACAATATTAAGTTTAAACTTACAATACCTTACTCTCATGCAAAAGCTGTTGATGTCCTTGTCCAAGGTTTTGAGAAGACTAATAGCCTGTATAACCATGTTATCCACTCTATTGACATTGAATTTCACGTTGGCTCTATTGTAGCTATGCCCAAGACCCAATTGAGCCTTATCCAAGTCTATGTGATTCAATTATAGAGCTTTGTTTACTCTTTTTTGCATGATTCCTCAATGACAAAACTAAATATCCATTCAGTTGATGCTATGACCCATTTTGCTCCAAACCAAGCTAGGATTACTACATATCAACACTATGTACATCCATCAATTCCAGTTACCTAGTATATGTATGAACAAAATTAGTCAAGCACATGCAAAAATATTATAAATGGACAAATAGAAGAAAACAATGTGGTTTAGACCTTCCTTAATTTCTATACTCAGATTTATAATACGATCACACTTTGTCTCTTAGGAGACAAGTCACTAACAAAACAATGGACATACATGAGAAAGAGAGAGAGAGAGATAGGTAGTTGTAGGGAAGAGTGAGACAAATACAGACCACAAGGTCACGGATCAATACTGTCTACCTCAAAACATATATAAAAAAACAAAAAAATCTATTTGCATTTGCAGCAGCTATCGACCCCACAGCTCTCCACCCACAAAACTGAAAATCCCTAATCGAGGTTCTACACCCAGCTTGATAAGATTCAAACCAGATTTAGTTAATTTTTTTAGGCCTTTCTGGGCACAAACAACTGCACCTAACTGGACTAAATTTTTAGCAACTACACTTATTGCCTCATGGCTTGGGGCTTGAGGTTCAAACTCCACTCAGTGACATCCATCCACAGTATCTATATTGACCAAAGAAACACCTTATCCTACTGCCTGCAAGCAACAAATATAGCAGAGACAACAATTTACCTTCCCAAAGCTAAATCACTATGTATCCTTGCTCAACTCCCTGTCAAAGACAGCGATTCCCTCTGTCGTTACTTAGACAGCAAAATAGTGACAAGTGGATCCCTGGGTGAGGCTGGCAATGCAAGAAAAACATTGATCTCCCTTATAACCCAATTTATCCAAATTTATCATGCATTTCCCTTTGTAATTTATTATATAGGCTTTCCATTTTTATGCTTTGTGTTGCTGTTGTGTTTTCTATAGGCTGGGAGCATGAGTTTATAGCATCCAATCCTTTTGCAGCTAGTGAATCCCTTTATTTTCCTGGAGAGATGGCAACAGAGCTTTTATGAAAGATTTATTTATAAGAAGACCAATGATCAGTGGGTCAATTCCTTTGCAGTGAATGGAGTCTATGAAGGCTTTGGCTGCTAAAACAAATAGATATTGAAGTCGAGATATCTCATAGTCTAATAATAAAGTATTTGTTGGAAGAAGAGAAACTCTATAAGGCTTCACAGTTGCTTTTTACTACAAGTAAACATAATGTTCTATTATAACCAGCATCGGTGGCTAAGTATTAAGCACAACGATTACCATCTAACTACTTTGTATTAGCTATTATGAACGGGGCAAGGAATGCCTTATTTTCTATGACTTCGTACAAAGAGGCAATCTTTAAGAGGGCCTTCATATTGAAAAGCATAAACCAATGATTCCATATAAAGACTGGTTTACAATGGCTGTGGAGTTGTAGGAGCATTAGATTGGCCCACTTTTGACAAGCAAAATGAAGCCCACGAAAAAGTTGATCACAAAAATAAATTGTATGTTTTTTCAAAGTTTTTGCTTAAAACTCCTACTCTAGCTTTTTTAAAGCATTCTAATGATATGGGGTTGCCCATGGATTCACAGGGGAAACTTATCAAATATATTACTATTTCTTCTTTGGATTTATCGTAAAGTGATGGGTGAATTCTAGGGTTTCATGCACATGCAAGATTGATGCTAGCATTGTTGGAAGAACACAAGCACAAGGAGGATCTAGGGTTTTCTTGGTTGCTCCATTGGTAAAGTTTGGTGAAATTATGATTCTATGGATTCAATGGTGGTTGTAATGCTGCGTTTTCTCTGAATTAGGGCTTTTTACCAGCTTTTGTCAACTTGTGCATGTTATAAAACATCCTCTTGAAGGATTTTTCTCTTGTTTGTCCTTAGATCTCTGAACTTTTCCCTAATTAGGATCCTCCAACAAACCCTAGAGGTAAATATATATAGTAGTATTTCATGTGTAAATATACGCATTTGCGTGATTAGTGTAGTGTTAGATTAGATCTACATTTTTATAAACTAGAAAACCTTAGAAATTTATAAAATTCAATAATCCAAAAATAACAACAATTTTCAAATTATAAGCCACCCTCAAATTTTGGTCTGCCTATTTATCCCTAGATCCTCTAGTGCATCACCTATCTTCTTGTCTACATCCACGAACTTGAGAAGCAACCTAAAAAAACCAGTCAAAAGTCAGAGTTGGGTTTCATACTTGACATGTTTCAGGGGTTGGGATAATTTGGCCTTGATAAAAGGTTACTTTATGCCTTACAATGACCCCATTTAATTGTTTAGTAGGGAAATTTAGGGACTCTTTCATTACTAATCAGTGTTACTATCGTTTCTAGCCCTAAAACCTATCAAAAAGACCTACAAAATCAACCAAGTTAGGGTTATATTTGAGTTATGGGGAAATATCAACAATATAATTGAATTCTTCCTTCCAAAAGCATTATTTTCAAGCTAAGGAGTACTTGTGTAAACCCTTAAAAGGATGGTTAACTCGACTGGTAATTCATGTTGATATACCAATGTGTACAATGGGGTGAAAAGTTACAATGGAAACTGAAAATACCAATGTGTACCATGCCCAACTCACAACCTACAGGGATAAGCACAAATATAAACATAGGTTTACCACTGCACAATCAACCATTAAAGTTGAACAAGATATGAGATTAATAAACAAATTACAAAACTACTGGAGAAAGATAAAGTGGGGCATATAACAATATACTCATGCGGAATAATAGGGAAATAACGCTTCAGATACCATTTTCCTCCCAAGTCTATCTATCTTTTTCTGTCTTTTGACCTTTCATATTCCCATCAAACCCAAATTCCTATCAAATTTCTTGTAATGAAATGCCTACATTTAATTTTGTTTTCCTAGCTATATGGTATTGGTAAAGTATTACCAAGGGGCTAGTTATCATGATAAATCAAAATATTTAAGGTAATTGTTTAGATCAGATATAACAAATTTCACCTCTATGTATGGTAATCATCATCATCAACTAAATGTATGTGTGTGCACATGCATAAATACCCAATACAAAGCTCAATCAAACAAAATAAAACATAACTATACCTTGATTTTTGGATCTTCACACTGTCTTCTTATGCTTTACCTTTCAAAATATCATTCAACATACTTCATTTTTTGTCCTGTTGCAATAGTTTCATGTTAGTACCCATCAAATATATTTATGTTTGTTTATGAAAATAACAAAACCAAACTAAATAAATACAATTCTATTACAATGTAAATTACAATACTATTCAACTATTCAAGTAAATTAATTGTTAA